>CM022298.1:17987712-18021100 GCA_011799875.1 Thinopyrum elongatum | reverse complement strand
TTTTCAAAAGAAAAAAAGTTTCATCATCTGCATGTTGCTCGGCAGGCCGAACCATGCCGACCTGCACACGAGAAGAAAAACTCACTCCCAACGGGCTGTCCGCAAGAACAGCATTGCACCACTGAATTTGCTACTGCTGCCTGATATATGACCGCTGCCACCTTAAACCATAGGACGCATGCAAAGAGACACTGGAACAATCCACCTCGTCTTCTTCGGAAGACTTGCTAGCGGCGGAGACGGCGACCGACCATGCTGGTTTACCCACTTTCCAATCAAATTAATTGGCTCACGTATTTATTTTCGTCAGGAAGATATGATGCTTTATGTTTGGAAAAACCTGTTCAATAATTAGGTTGATTTGTCATATTGCGTTAGACATGTTCTCCCGGGAGCCAAATTGTATCTCGAGTTGGAACTATAAAATTAGTAAATTAACTATAGCCCCGTGTCTTATATATGGAATGCTCCTAAATTGTGCGAACTAGTAGCTCGTAATTCCATGAATTTTACTAAATCCATGGAATGTCCTAAATCCATGAGTATATGCTTGATTTGGGCTTTTCTTTTCTTCCTCTCCGACTTGGTCGCTTTTGTCGTGTCCCACCTATCGGTGACTTGGCAACAAGGATGAAAGCCGTTGAGCCTTGTTTCCTGGCATGCAATGCTTTCATGTTGCTGAAATTCTCCCTGATTATTTTCGTGGGAGAGGAAGAATATAGCGGTTGCTGATTGCACACATATATTGGCCATGATTTTGAGGACTGGCACCAATCATAAGTATGACAGGTCCTAGGAAGCATAATAATGTAAACGCAAAGAGGACCATCTCAGGTCAAGTAAGTAGCACCAGCCACTTTTTTAATAGCAACGAAGCAAGTCGTCAATGCCAAATGAAGTAGGAAACCCAACTAATGTATGTACACATAAGATGATAGTTCAGACATTAGGGGAGTTATTCGCGATGGAACACATGACACATAAAGTGTTTATGCTGCATCAGCACACACAAGATATTAATAGTTAAGATTTTAGAGCAGCATTTCGATGTAATGAAACACGCCAAATAGCATCATGAGCGCTCATTATGCATCAAGACCGGCGGCAGGCCTGTCCTGGTTTTGGTTTTGGTTCGGCGGGAGATAAGAAATAGTTTGGCAATCATCTGCACTGCGTGGTCATGGACGGAGCTGGATTAGCATATGGGTGTACAGATGTACATCCATTATTTTTTGTTTAAAAAAGAGTATATAGGTACGTCTGTTAAACGGGTTTAACACATATATGATTAGTTTCGTACATGGGTGCTCAAGAACGAGTAATCTGAAGCAATCCATTATGTATTATTAAATGTACTCTAGAATTTCTACAGATATGTGTTTCCTAATCACTAGTACAACCACTTTGCGATATTGTTTGAACCAATGTTTTAGAGATATTTACATAGATATGTATGAACTACACAATTTACACAAGTATCAAACCTAATTTACCAACTTTTTTTGGGAAGTACAAATGAATTCAAACGCAACACATGAGTATTTTTCATGATATACATTACAAACATATAATAAATAAACAAGACAACTAATATTTAAACTTTCCTATGTTGGTTAAGTATGCCAAATAAGTAATAAAAAATTATAATCCTTAACACGGTATTATGGTAAGTATAAATTTTTAGTATAAATATGTATCTATATCAAGAGGAGTGGGCAATGGGCGAGACAATTAAATGTGATTTGAAAACTTAAAATTAAAGTTGTGTACAGACTATTTTGGCGGTGATGACAGTGCCTATATGTTCGGCTAACCACAACACAGTAGATTTAGTTTTAGCCTAGCTATTATAGAGGGAAGGGCTTGTGCTGGGAATGGGACCCGTTGTCTTACCAGATGAACACGCTAATAGGGTTGCTCATAAAACCATAGACAGTCCAAATTTTGGTGTTCACCAAGTTTCCGAGGAGTTGCAGGATGGATGGTCTACTTGTGTTCTTCAAAGCAGATCTAGCGAAGCACAAACAAGTGTCATTGTTCATTGCTAGTTCATAACAAGTCTAGATATATTTCCAGTACAGTGCACAATACACTACAAAATCAAGACGAGAAGAGAAGATGATGATGCACTTACAATGTGAACGATCATGCTGACAACGATGCGACAGTGGTGAAGGGGTCGCGATGACGCTGACGAACTTGTGCTGCATACCTTGGTCACCTTAACCAGCACGATCATGAGGATGGCCAGCCCGCAGGCACAACCATCACTCCCAGCAGCTGCTTCATGGTCCTTCGGCACAGGACGTTTCGCGTACTAGATGAACAATGCGAGGCAGCCGGCCTACATGAACACAGCTAATTCCATTCACTGTGAGTATCGAGGAAACCCTGGCATCAAATGCACGAGTAGTTATCCCGCAGTAATAAGCCAAAGCATCATTTACAGGAACCGAAGAGTTTCCCTCCTGGAGATTTTGAGCCTAACCACGGGCACGACAAAGGTGATGCTGCACATGAAGATGCATGCTTTTAATCAATCAATCAAATACCCTATCCCCCAACAACATTATCGCAGCTATGCTTGCATACGACCACATAACGGACAACATTCATACTTGACACGGTCACCCAAATCTGGTTGACGTAGGGGCATCTCTAGCCGATCCCCTAAGAAATGGAGGATAAATGGCCGAGTAAATTTTAGTGGAGTAGTTTTTTTACCCACTAAATTTTGGTTGTCTGTAGTCGATCACTGATTTAGCGGTGTTTAAAATTTGTTTTGCCAAATTATTCCATTCTAGTACAGTGCAACTACATATTAGCACACATATAAAACCAAACATAACAATAATGTTCACACGACCAAGAAACACTAATATTACAATTCATATACAAATCAAATTATTCAAATTCAAACCCTCTGCATGGTTCAAATGAAGAAATAAAATGATAAAAGCACGACTATGAAGTGCTATGGAGATGCCATGATGCCTCAGCAAGATCATGTTAGAGTTAGGTATGAACTTCTCGCTTCTCGATACTACGATGTGCCTCGAGAAATGCCAGATCCTATAAGATCATGCTCTGGCTCACAGGATCACATTGGTGATGTACGGAAAGTTCTCAGGCATGTCTCTCCGTCATCTTCAATGATTATTTTGCAAAATGATGCAACAAGTCATGATTTGCCATAGAACCATAGAGTTCCAATACTCGCGGGCCCCTGAATGATTGCAAAATACTTTTGAAGCACACCGAAACCTCTCCACATCCTGCCTAGTACTCTTGACGTTTTGCAAGTGAGAACTTTGTTACCTTTGGACGCGGAATTGTTTTGACAAATATGGCCCTGAAGGATAGATTCCATCCGCAAGGTTATATCCCATCGTGTACTCATGATCATTGACCTATAGTTGTGAGGGGCCCCTTCGACAACACAGCCTAGCAAACAGGGGTGATCTCGACAGCATATTCAAGTCATTGTGAAGGGAGGCAATCCAAAGAATGAAGGCCAGATTCATATATCCTCTGATACAACAACCTCAAAAATAATTGTTGGATCGTTGGCAGTGGCATTTGTACTGACATTTTTCTTCACTCCTACCAATAGCTCTCGACGGATCACTACGTCTAATACACCAGGAGAAGCATGGAGCCGACAAAAATGTCAAGCCCTCCAAAACCCCAACAAAGAAAGCTGCACCTGCTGAACTTTCGGCCCCACAGCCACCTTTAGGGGGCCCTGCTGGAGCACGTTTTGTTACTCTAGCCCCAATAAACTGTATATGGAGTGTGTTGGGGTCCATGCTGGAATACTCTTAGCCATTGGAAAAGAAGGACCACATTTTATCCATTGAAAAAACAATTTAAGGACAATGTAATGTACAAACTCCAAGACATGCACTTCTCCATTCTACTCCCTCCATTCAGAATGTGTGTGCCCACGCTTTCGAGATCTAAATTTTACCATAAATTTAACCAACAAGACCGACTGCGGCGCAGCAGAAATTATACCACTGAATTCGTATTTTCGATACAATTCAATGGTATAATTTTTGCTCCCACCGCATTCGGTCTCCTTGGTTAATGTATCGTCAATTTAGATCTCGGGAAACACGAGCACACTACATTGTGGAATAGAGAAGTACTAATAAGGTATGCACGTATTTAAATTTAACTTTGATCACAAATGGACAAACCAAATATGAGTTATTTTTTGCGAGAAACTTTCAATCATGGCAGTACAAAGAACACAGGTAATAAAAATTACAACCATGTCCGTGGACCACCTAGTTGATGACTACAAACCAAAGGCCGCGCGTATCATCGCCCCTTCCTCACCAAAGCCGGACAAACCTTGTTGTAGTAGTAGTCTTGGGAAGTCATCGTGTTAAGGCCCCATAGAACACTAGTAGAAAAAGGCCCATTTGTCCCTTCATAAGGCCCATTTGTCTCGGTCGGAACCGACTAAAGGGCGACTAAAGCCCAACACCTTTAGTCCCGTGTTCTTATACGAACCGGGACAGATAGGGCTCCCGTGGCCGTGCGGCGACCCAAGAGGAGGGCCTTTAGTCCCGGTTGGTAACACCAACCGGGACCAAAGATCATCCACGTGTCAGCAGCTCAAGAGCTGGGGTTTTTGTTTTTTTTAAAGGGGGGGGGGGGGGTTTGGGGTTTTTGGGGGTTTTGTAGGGTTAATTTAGGGGTTTCATATATTGTGTTAGCTACTAATAGCTAGAGAGAAGGGTCCTCTCTTATCTCCGTGCTTGGTCGAGCGACTTACTACTACGTATAGAGAGGACTCGACACGCTACTAGTAAGCAATGAAGGAAACCATTAATACACAGATCGTCATGAACATATACAGAGAGAAGTGATCGACCTCCTCCTTCTCCGAGAGATTGGTCGAACAACAAGTTTCGTATATCATCCGACCTACTACGCTACATATATACAATAAGATCTCTTACAATCCCTAACATTTGATGTCAAGTTCCACATGTATTCTCGGCTGGATTGATGACGTGGTCAAGAAAGAATCCCGCCAATTCCTCTTGAATGCTTTTATTGCGATCTTGTGGTAGGAGTTCATCCGCATCTGCCAAATCTAATTTGAAGAAGGGGGTCAATACATATATATGACTGAAACTCAACACAAATGATGGTAATAAAATAAAATTTTGAATATTTATTGCTTACGCACTTCATATTTTTTCAAGTAGCCCCCGCTTAGAGGTCGTCGCATTGTAGATGTACTCGCAAACGTAGTATCCACAAAAATTATTCCCCTTCCTGCCACAACCATTTACGAGAAATAAAGGTCAATCAAACATGATAATCAAGCATTATAAATGGTATTGATGAAACTAGCTAGAATCAATGGGAGATCGCGGAACTAGCTATAGTACTTATTTCGGGTGTGTAAATCGCGCTGCCCCCCGGCAGTCCCGGAGCTTCTGTGTGAACACTTTCCAAACCCGCGAGACAAAGAAAATAATTACTTGAATCTCAGGAAATGACCAAGTTGCCGTTATGGTGCGATAATGATCGATTGAACTTACTTATGGAGCATTTCAGTCATGGCCGCATACTCCTTGGGATCTTTTTGTCTTGACTCTAAGACGGTTACTAGTCCCTGCTCAAGCTTAATCTCTAGTGAATAAAGTTCAAGCTGCGCATGCATGCCTAACTCATCAATTACATACTATAACCTCGAGTAATAAGGGAAACCGAATATGCAGAGACAGTAACACTCACTTGAATTTGTAAGGAAAGAGTATTTTATCTTTGTTTTGATTTTTAAGCAACGATTGTAGCAAGTTGGCCTCGGTTTTTCTTCGCATATATGTAACCGTCCATTCATCTATGAGATTTGTGTTAATGAACCCAATATCATAGATTTGTGCATTTCTCATTCGACGATTCTTCAATCTGCATAATATAGTGAGATAATTATATATAATGCAATGAAAGAGCTGAGCTATATATAGAAACTTAATTACAGAAGTATAGTACTTACAGACAGTAGCAAGTGGTGATTATTTTACGAGGTCCTTTTGATTGAAAAACTGGAAGAACTCCTCAAATGGAACACGACGAACAATTCCAACAGGTCGTGCCCTCTTTAACTCTCAGCGTCAAAATATCCTTCCCACTTGCAGGTGTCCATGTACCACTTATGGAATCTTCGCATCATCATTTTAGAGGAGGATCACCAGGTCTGACGAGAGGCTTCCCGTACTGGTATTGTGTTCTGTCCACCTCCATTGTATCAAAATGTGCATCGTCGGGCAGTTAATCACCAGATTGGTACCGGCACCATCCCCCGCAGATTTGCGAACGATCGCTAGACACCTTGAGCGGGGGGCACGATTGGTTTGCCTGTTCGTCCCGAGCTGGGAATTTTGTTCCCTCCTTCTTCGTTCTTGTAACCTTTTGTCACTTGAAGTAGTTCCGACCGGCGCGCTCCTTCCACTCTTTTTCATGCGCGAACATGGTTGTCATCCGCGGAGGCGGTGTGGTCGCGTTCAGGTTCTTCAAGTGCCTTCAATTCACCCCGAATCCATCTTCTCCTCCGGAGTGGATTTTTCTTTGCAAAAAAGTCCTTCACTTGGGCTTGAATATCTCCGTGTTTTCCTCCTCTCGGTCATCTCGTATGGTAACTTCTCTAGAGGCTTGAGAGATGGAACCGAATTGTATTATTCCCTCCCTCTGCTGCTACTGCTAGACGCCGGAGCACGGAGCGGCTGCGGCTGTCTTCCTTCTTTGCTTGCCGAGGCGGAGAAGGAGGCGAAGTGCTACGACGCGCCGAGCAGCCGAGTGGCGGCGGCTGCTTCCGCTGTTGTTTACGAGGGAGAAGGAGGCGGGCTGCTCGGACGCGCCGGCAAGGCCTGAGAAGGAGGCGGAGTGCCGCCACGCGCCGAGCAGCTGGAGAAGGAGGCGGAGTGCGCGCCACGCGCGGAGCAGCCGGAGAAGGAGGCGGAGTGCCCTGATCACTCGCCGAAGGAGGAGGCGGAGTGCCCTGACTCATCGGAGGAGAGGGCGGAGGCGTCCAGTTCGGAAGGTTGATGAGCTCCTTCCGCCATAGACATGGAGTGCTACAGAGCAAGACCCAGCTGAGTCTCCCCTTCACCGGTAGGGTGGTCAAGCTCGAGCTCCTCAAATCCCTCCTGTATTTCATCGACCATCACAACAGCATAGCCTTCTGGAATCGGAAGGCAGTGAAAAGTTGCGCCGGGTTAGGAGGTGCAACAGAGCAGACAGCCGCCTTGTGACTTTGAGGTGTTGCCATTGCGCCATAAGGTGGCAATCTTGAGCCTCCGTGATAGCATCCACGGGGTAGCTGGGAGCCGTGAAGTGAGGCTGCTGAAGGAGCTCGGTGGAAGCCACGCTGCTTCTCCACTGAGATGGCGGGGTAGCTTCGGCAGGTCGCGCCCTCTGAACTAGTGCTTGTTCCTCTAGCGCTCGTACCCATGCATTCAGCTTCTGCAGTTCGGTCTGCTCCACTTTCCTCCTCCTCCCCGTTTTGTAACCAGCGCTGGGGAAACCCTTCCTTCCACCAACGGAGCCTGCCGTGCCTCGTGTTTCGTCCTGGTGCTCAGGATTCCCGAGGGCCTGTGTGAGCTCGTCGTTCTCTCTGTCGGGAACGAACGTCCCTTGCTGCGCTCGGCGATATATTACTTCTGAAGCTTCTTGACGGGTTATTCAGTTGCTCCTCCTCGTCCAACGGCACTTCCCTGTTTCAGGGTCCAAGGTTCCCCCCAACCCCGAAGAACCAAGTCCTTGACGATCTGGCCAGTTCAATGTCTCTGGTTCGACCCCTTTATCAAGCAGGTCCTTCTCAGCCTTGTCCCACAACGGCCGGGCTTTGAGGTAGCCACCTGACCCCGTGCGATGGTGATACTCCTTCTTTGCAGCATTTTTCTTGTTTGTCGCTGACATCTTCTTACTCTTCTCTCTCGATGTCTTGTGGGCCACAAATGCGGCCAGTGATCTCTTATCTTCTCAAATGGTCGGTGAATTCTGAAGTCTCCCTTGTCGACAAACGTTGATTTCAACTCATTCTTCCCCTCCTGAATAGATCTGCCATCTTCTTAGAGCATGAGCCTTGACCAATGGCTTATAACTAGCTTTATCCGGATCCTCCTCTAGGCGGTAGGGGTGAATTTGCCTTCAGCGCGGTCCAAAGATCATCTTTCTGTCTATCGTTGACAAAAGAACACTTGAGGGTCTTCGCTCTTAGGCTTATTCCATTGGTGATGCTGATCGGGATCATGTCCCTAACAAGAACCCCACTGAGCCGAAAATGCTTCCTTGGTCCGGCTGGTTCAATCGGTTTGGCCATCGCCCTTGATTGCTGTGATCGTGAACCTTTCATCCTGGCGCAAACCTTTTCTTCGGGCCTCGTCTCGTTACCGAAGTTTGGCTCGATCCGGAGGGCTAGAAAAGAAGAAGGAGAGTTAATGTGTACATACCAAAACAATTATGCATGAATTAGCTAGTCAGCACAGGCTTAATTAATATATATACCCGCCGGATTTTGCAACATCTCCTTCCTCGTTCGCTTCACCGGAGCAGTCATCACGGTCTCCTTCTTCTACCTACCGGCATTCCGTCACCGGAGCCATCATAACATGTCCTTCCACTCCATTGTTCATCCCCGAGCCTGCTTCACCCTCTCCTTCCAACCATCAGTGTCGTTGAGAAACGACAAGACATCACCTCCGCCGAGGATTATGTCCCCCAACAACTGTTCTGCTTCGATTTCTCGGTGCTCCATAGTTTCTGCAAATATTACAACATGGCAATTAATATACAAACATGACAGATGGATATATTAGTGCAAACTAGACCTAGCTAGCTCGACGCTTCTAGTTTGGGGTGGCCTCGACAACGCTTCTAGGGTTTGGGGTGGCCTAGGCAACGCTTCTGGGTTTGGGGTGGCCTCGACAACGCTTCTAGGTTTGGGTCGGACCGCCTCTCTCATGAATGTCCGACGTCCGGACCGACAAGGGATTTAACAAATGATGCCATTCTCGATGTGCAGAAAATGGTCCATATTTTTCCTGATCTCATCTACCCTTCTATATGTCACGTTGTCTAGTGTCAAAGAATCAAGAAACCATGACTTCATCATTAGCCGGAAATGACAGGCAAAGTATAATATACGAAGCTCTTCAAAGTTGTTTTGAAACGAGTTCCCGATAGAATATTCGCTTTTTGGTACAAGTTCAGCAAGACCTTCGAATATCGCTATTTGGAAGGCCTTTGCTAAATTCGTACCAAAAGGCGAATTATTCTACAGGAACTCCGTTCTAAAACAACTTTGAAGAGCTTCGTAGCATCATACGCCTGTTACTTCGACTAATGATGAAGCCATGGATTCTTCAATACTTTGAGACAGACAACGTGACATATAGAAGAATATATATATAGATGAGATCAGAAAAAAATTGGATCAACTTGTGCACATCCATAATGGGGGCATTCTTGATAAATCTATATATGTCAAAATTCAAACTTTACATATGATCAAACTTTGACATATGATCAAATGTTGCATATGTCAAAATTCAAACTTTGACATATGACCAAACTTTGATATATGATCAAATGTTGCATATGTCAAAATTCAAACTTTGACATATGATCAAACTTTGATATATGTCCACCGGATATAAAATAATACATAGACTTGTTCGGGCGAGAGGGGTTGATCGACGTCCCCCCTCATGTCGAAGTGAATGAACAACTCTGAATTTTTTTACATGTACTCCTACAACATGAAAATTTCTAAGTGATTGCCAAACTGTTTGCTAAACTTTTATGCTTCATTTATATGAAGATCAATTGTCCAATATAACTATGTTCGCGATATGAGGCATTGGACATTATCTAGATCACATGCCTCAAAATCAAAGGAAAAACTCCTCTCACAACTATCTGCGGTGCCCAACAATATGAAATCATTCACAAATATTGATGTTGGACTCGACTAAATATGCACTCCATAGTCCAATCAAGTATATAAGTCCGCGGTGATCAAACACATACAAGTTACAAAAATTTCTATGCTCACAAAAATATAAGCCCGAGGGGAATTGAAGTTATCGGGGTTATGTTTATACAACAAATAGACATCTCATCTCATTTCATCTCATCTGAAAAAACATAGCACATCTAAAAAAAATACATACATACATGGAAAAAATTGCTATGAACAAAAAAAACATCATATATGAACATTTTCTATATCCATCCATACATACATTGAAAAAAATGCTATGAACAAACACATCAGTAGTAATTATTTTTATAATGATTTGGCCTCAAAAAGTTCTTTTATTAGTATTTTCAAACTCTAGAATGACCCTGTTGCACTAGAACTATTTCAAATAATTCATTTCAAATGCCACAAATTTTTTGAGAAGTCCTCTGATGCCTATAGATCATTTTTATGCAAAAACCCACTTTGGTCATTTGAAACTTTTGAGCACAACTTCCATTTTTCAATTTTGGTCCAATCTTGGCATTGAACTAAAACCCTATTTTTTACTTACTAATTTTTTTTGAAAAAATTACACCAACTTCATGACAATACCCACACTCCATTTCACCAAAAACCTTCTGATCCATAGTTCAAATTTTTCAAATTTCGTTCAAATGAAATTTGAACCAGATTCAAATTCCTTGCTGAAAACCTATTCTAAACCACTCCAAAAATTCTGAAATTTTGCCATCACCTTTGTCTTGCATCTGTACCTCCCCACAAAAAAATTCAGAAATTTCAAAAATGCCCAAAGCCATCTAGCATTTCATCAAACACCTTCTATGCATTTCATCAATAAATTTCAGAAAATTCAGAAGGGTGGGGGAGGGGGGGCTGCTGCTACTCTTCACTGTCCACTCCTTCTCCTCTCCTTCACGGCGTTGCTGCTGCTCTTCAATTGCGTCGGGGCCGCGGCGACCATGGAGCAGTGGCAGAGAAAGGCCGAGCCGGGGGAGCACGCGGCGACGGGGAGCGGGGACCATGGGAAAGGGGGGTGCATGGGGGGCGGCGATGGCTGGAGGCCGGCGACGAGGACGGCGGGCTCGGGGTGGCACGCGGCGACGGGGACGAGGACGGCGGGCTCGGGGCGGCACGCGGCGACGGGGACGAGGACGGCGGGGGAGAGAGCGCAGGATCGAAGAACTGAATGGAAATTTTCACAAGTGCTGCTGATATACACTAAGCATTGGTCCCGGTTCATGGAACCAACCGGGACCAATGCCACCTTTATTCCCGGTTCATACCACCAACCGGGACCAAAGGTCTCTTTTCAGCAGCCCAAAGGGCGGGAAACAGAGGCCTTTGGTCCCGGTTGGTGCCACCAACCGGGACTAAAGGGTGGCATTGGTCCCGGTTCGTGCCACGAACCGGTACCAATGCACCCCTTTAGTCCCGGTTGCTGGCACCAACCGGGACCAAAGGCCTTGTGCTGCCCGCGGCCAAAAGTTTAGTCCCACCTCGCTAGTTGAGAGGGGCGCGGAGTGGTTTATAAACCCCACTGTCGCTGCCCTCTCGAGCTCCTCTCAGATGCAGGCTTACGGGCCTAACGTGTCACTCCGCTGCCTGTGGGCCTACTGGGCCTTCTACGGGCCTGAATCCTGGCCCGTGGTTGGGTTTCTAGTCGTATTCAGGCCGTGGTGGCACAGTAGGTGGCATTTTTTTTCTATTTTTTTCCAGTTTTTTTTTCTTTTTTGCTTTATTTATTTTATTTAGTTTCTACTTACAACAAAATACAAACTGTTTTTCAGAGATTCTTTTTGCTTTTAGGTAATAAAAATTATAAACTTGCTGTTAGTGCCATTAGTTTTCCAATTTGAATAGTTTAAATTTGAATTCTTTGAAATTTGTGTGAATCACTAGTTTGTGATTAACTTTACTATAAAAATAGATTTTGGAGTGATTCTTTTTCCTGCTATTTAATATTACTGTGTTTTATCATTATATTCAAAAACAGTTTTCGTTATTTTAGTTTCTAACAAAAAAATCTTTATGATAATTCTTTTTGCTATTAAAGTTTTCTAGTTCATTCTTTTGTGTGTTCAAAATGAACCATTCAAAGCCACATCATCAATTTTCAACCCTTTCTGACTTCATCTGTTTATTTTTCATGCATTTACTGATTTTTTTGAGCTAATGACCCTGAAATTCAAAAGCACTTCAATTGAACTCTGAAGAGGTTGAAAATTGGCATGATATCATCATTTCACCCACATAGCATGTGCTAAAAAGTTGAGAGGGTTACGGCAAAACTGGATGCACTTCATGTACAAAATGGACAATCTCTTTCGAAGTATCGGGGTTTCGGACGAAAACTCATCTGTTACAAAGGGATTTCATTTTTTTGCACTTATTTGAACTCCAAACTTTTTGTGTGCTCAAAATGAACCATTCAAAGCCACATCATCAATTTTCAACCCTTTTTGACTTCATCTGTTATTTTTCATGCATTTACTGATTTTTTTGAGCTAAATGACCCTGAAATTGAAAAGCACTTCAAATGAACTCTGAAAAGGTTGAAAATTGGCATGATATCATCATTTCACCCACAAAGCATGTGCTAAAAAGTTGAGAGGGTTACGTCAAAAACTGGATGCACTTTGTGTACAAAATGGACAATCTCTTTCGAAGTATCAGGGTTTCGGACGAAAACTCATCTGTTACAAAGGGATTTCATTTTTTTAAACTTATTTGAACTCCAGACTTTTTGTGTGCTCAAAATGAACCATTCAAAGCCACATCATCAATTTTCAACCCTTTCTGACTTCACCTGTTATTTTTCATGCATTTACTGATTTTTTTGAGCTAAATGACCCTGAAATTGAAAAGCACTACAAATGAACTCTGAAGAGGTTGAAAATTGGCATGATATCATCATTTCACCCACATAGCATGTGCTAAAAAGTTGAGAGGGTTACGGCAAAAACTGGATGCACTTCGTGTACAAAATGGACAATCTCTTTCGAAGTATCAGGGTTTCGGACGAAAACACATCTGTTACAAATGGATTTCATTTTTTTGAACTTATTTGAACTCCAGACTTTTTGTGTTCTCAAAATGAACCATTCAAAGCCACATTATCAATTTTCAACCCTTTCTGACTTCATCTGTCTTCACTTTTTCTTCGCTTGTGTCATTTGCTTATTGCGCCGTAACCATGGATATTCTTCATCCTAACAGGGTGCTTGGGTCAGCCTTGACTTTGAAGGAGGAATTTCATGAAACTTTTCATAATCTTCAGACATGTCTGTCTTACCCTCCACTCCCACGATGTCTCTTTTCCCGGAAAGAACTATGTGGCGCTTTGGCTCATCGTATGATGTATTCGCTTCCTTATCTTTTCTTTTTCTCGGTTTGGTAGACATGTCCTTCACATAGAAAACCTGCGCCACATCATTGGCTAGGACGAATGGTTCGTCTGTGTACCCAAGATTGTTCAGATCCACTGTTGTCATTCCGTAATTGTGCTCTACCTGTACCCCGCCTCCTGACAGATTGACCCATTTGCACTTAAACAAGGGACCTTAAAATCATGTCCGTAGTCAAGTTCCCATATGTCCACTATGTAACCATAATATGTGTCCTTTCCCCTCTTGGTTGTTGCATCAAAGCGGACACCGCTGTTTTGGTTGGTGCTCTTTGATCTTGGCGATCTTGTAAAATGTATTCCCATTTATCTCGTATCCTTTGTAGTCAATACAGTCGAAGATGGTCCCCTGGACAACGGTACAGCTCATCAAACAGTGTTGTCACCTGTGAGACGTGTTTCCAACCAACTGCCGAAAGTGCTGATGTGTTCACATGTAATCCAGTCGTCACACTGCTCCGGGTGTTTGGAGCGCAAATGTTCTTGTGTTCATCGACATACGGGGTCACCAAGGTAGAGTTCTGTAGAACTGTGTGTGTGCTTGAGACCAAATGCCCGTCCGTCATATTATTGAGTCCCCTCCTAGCGTGCCTTTTCCAGTCAGTCTCCTCCATACCGCGATTGAGGGAGACCAATCTTCTTAAGGTCAGGAATGAAGTCAACACAAAACCCAATGACATCCTCTGTTTGATGGCCCATGGAGATGCTTCTCTTCTGGCCTAGCGCGGTTACGGACATATTTCTTTAGGACTCCCATGAACCTCTCAAAGGGGAACATATTGTGTAGAAATACGGGGCCCAGAACGACAATCTCGTCGACTAGATGAACTAGGACGTGCGTCATGATATTGAAGAAGGATGGTGGGAACACCAGCTCGAAACTGACAAGACATTGCCCACATCACCTCCTTAGCCTTGGTATGATTTCTGGATCGATCACCTTCTGAGAGATTGCATTGAGAATGCACATAGCTTCACAATGGTAATTGAACGTTTTCCGGTAGAAGCCCCCTCAATGCAACCGAAGCAGTTGCGTCATAATCACGTGGCAGTCATGAGACTTAGGTTCTGGAACTTTTTCTCTGCCATATTTATTATTCCCTTTATATTTGACGAGAAGCCAGACGGGACCTTCATACTGACAGGCATTCAAAGAAGATTTCCTCTCTTCTTTGGTAAGAGCGTAGCTGGCAGGACGTTTATACTGCTTTGGAGGCATGCCGTCTTTTTCGTGCCAACGTTGCAGTCCTCCCGTGCCTCCGGTGTATCTTTTGTCTTTCCATACACGCCCAAGAAGCCTAGCAGGTTCACGCAAAGGTTCTTTGTCACGTCCATCACGTCGATTGAAGGCGGACCTCTAGGTCTTTCCAGTAGGGTAGGTCCCAAAATATAGATTTCTTCTTCCACATGGGAGCGCGTCCCTCAGCGTCATTCGGAACAGATAGAGTCCGCCGGGACCCTTTCCAAAGATTACGTGTAAATCATTGACCCATAGCAAGTACGTGATCACCGGTACGCATGGCGGGCTTCTTCTGGTGATCTGCCTCGCCTTTGAAATGCTTGCCTTTCTTTCGACATTGATGGTTGGTCGAAGAAATCGACAATGCCCCAGGTACACATTCTTCCTGCATTTGTCCAGGTATATACTTTCGGTGTCAGCTAAACATGGCGTGCATGCGTGGTATCCCTTGTTTGTCTGTCCTGAAGGTTACTGAGAGCAGGCCAATCATTGATGGTTACAAACAGCAACGCATGCAGGTCAAATTCCTCCTGTCTGTGCTCATCCCACACACGTACACCGTTTCCATTCCAAGCTGTAAAAGTTCTTCAACTAATGGCCTTAGGTACACATCAATGTCGTTGTCGGGTTGCTTAGGGCCTTGTGAGTACTGGCATCATAATAAACTTCCGCTCATGCACAGCCAAGGAGGAAGGTTATAGATACATAGAGTCACGGGCCAGGTGTTGTGATTGCTGCTCTGCTCCCCGAAAGGATTAATGCCATCCGCGCTTAAACCAAACCATACGTTCCTTGGGTCACCTACAACTCAGCCCGGTACTTTCTCTCGATTTTTCTCCACTGCGACCCATCAGCGGGTGCTCTCAACTTCCCGTCTTTCTTACGGTCCTCTCTGTGCCATCGCATCAACTTGGCATACTCTTTGTTTCTGAACAGACGTTTCAACCGTGGTATTATAGGAGCATACCACATCACCTTGGCAGAACCCTCTTCCTGGGGGGCTCGCCGTCAACATCCCACGGGTCATCTCGTCTGATCTTATACCGCAATCACCGCATACCGGGCATCGTTCAAATCCTCGTACGCACCGCGGTACAAGATGCAGTATTAGGGCATGCATGTATCTTCTGCACCTCCAATCCTAGAGGGCATACGACCTTCTTTGCTGCGTACGTACTGTCGGCAATTCGTTATCCTTTGGAAGCTTCTTCTTCAATATTTTCAGTAGCTTCTCAAATCCTTTGTCAGGCACAGCATTCTCTGCTTCCACTGCAGCAATTCCAGTACGTACCGAGCTTTGTTGTTGCATCTTCGCAATTGGGGTACAACCCTTTTTGGTGATCCTCTAACATGCATCGATTCAGCTTCTCCTTTTCACTTTGCACTGTCTCCTTGCATCACAATGACCCAGCGGAGATCATCATCGGGCACATCGTCTGATCCTCTGATCTTCAGCTTCCCCCGTTGCAGCATCACGGTATTCCGGGGGCACATAGTTGTCATCGTCCTCTTCTTCTTCGCTGTCTCCATCATAACCCCTATTTCTCCGTGCCTGGTCCAAACATTATAGTGTGGCATGAAACCCTTCTCAAGCAGGGGTGTGAAGGATTTTCCGGTCAGAGTAAGACTTCTTATTCCCACATATAGGCATGGACAACACATAAACCATTCTGCTTGTTTGCCTCAGCCACTTCGAGAAAATTATGCACGCCCTTAATGTACTCGAGGTGCGTCTGTCACCGTACATCCATTGCCGGTTCATCTGCGTGCATTATATATAATTAAGTGTGTAAAAAACCATTACAAAACATCATAAATAGATAAGTGACCAAATTAATAGAAGTTCATCATCACATTAAAACCAAAGTACATACATAGTTCTCATTGAACAACATATAGCTCTCCAGAGTATCATTAAACCATACATTGAAACTATGTAAAACATTTCACATGCAACACAAATGCGATCATAATCGCAACCAAGGTAAAATTGATCCAACAGCATTGATACCAAGCCTCGGTATGAATGACATATTTTTTTTACTTTCTAATCTTGAAGCGCATTGCATCCATCTTGATCTTGTGATCATCGAGACATCCGCAACATGCAACTCCAATATCATCTTCTCCTCCTCAATTTTTTTCAATTTTTCCTTCAAGTAATTGTTTTCTTCTTCAACTAAATTTAACCTCTCGACAATAGCGTCGGTTGGAATTTCCCGTTCACATACCTCCTAGATAAAAAAATCTATGTCACGTTGGTCGGCATAATTGTCATAAACAATAAATTAACCAAATAGTTATAATAATATATACCACATCTATCATAGACAGGAGCAGGGCCGACGGGGGCGGATACCAAAACCATCGCACTATAAATACAAAACAATAATAAAAATAAGAAAATTAGACAAGTATCTATCTAAATCATACAAGTAAGAATTTTTTTCTTTTAGAAAGAAGATAAGAACAAGAGGCTCACCACGGTTATGCCGGCGACGAGATCGGCGCGGGCGATCGCGGCGGTGAAGACGGGGACGGGACGTGACGACCGCTAAACCTAGACACAATCTTGAGAAAAATGGAGTTTGGACAGGGCTTCGAGAGGAGAAAGGTTAAGTGTGGCTCCATTTCATCGAACACCTCATGTGCATAGGAGGTGAGCTAGAGCACCACAAACCCCTCCCCTCGCCGGCCAGAAAAACAGAGCAGTGGAGTGCTCTGCTCGTGGGCGAGGGGTATATATATAGGCACAACATTGGTCCCGGTTCGTGGTTGGAACCGGCCAAAGGGCCTTTGGTCCCGGTTCCAGCCACGAACCGGGACCAATGGATGCGGGCCAGGAGCGAGGCCCATTGGTCCCGGTTCGTGTCTGGAACCGGGACCAAAGGGTCCAGACGAACCGGGACCAATGCCCCATGAGCCCCGCCGGCCCCCTGGGCGCACGAACCGGGACGTATGCCCCCATGTGTCCCGGTTCCTGACTGAACGGGACTAATGCTGGCCTGGCCTGGACCAAAGCCCTGTTTTCTACTAGTGGGACCAGCGCACTAAAGTAGCAACCATCCCGATGAAGAAAGTCACAATCAGAAAGATCAAACTTGTAAACACCCAAACAAAGACGAACGAAGACCGGATCCAAACAGATCCACTGAAGACCAGCACTGACCGAATCCCGTGAGATCCACGGAGACAAACCTCCACACGCCCTCCGATGATGCTAGACGAACCATCGGACGGGGATAGAACGTGGGAGACATTATTCCTACTAAGGGACATCGCCGTGCCACCACACAGCCCCAACCAACGCTGAATCTAACAAGAACGAGAACGGGTCCCTCCTGCCGCGGGGGGCCAGATCCTCCGCACCTCCATGGCCTAGAGGCCATCGGAGATGGGCGAACCGGCGGCGGTGCCGACGGGAGAGAAGAGCTTTTCTTGTGGAGGAGGAAAGAGATATATTTTGATCAATAAAAAACCAAATATGAGTTATATATGAAAAAATTGTTGATTTCGTATTCGAAAGAATTTTTTCATGGCATATTTTGAAGCACAAAAATTATATATTGTTAAATTTATGTCAAAGTTGATTTTGAAGTATGTGTGTGCCTTATTCACTGGAATGGAGGAAGTACATCTGTTTATCAAAACTATATAGTCAGAAACACATATATGGATGAGTCAACTATAAATTAGTGAACATGCTACCCACATACCAACATGAATACGTACGAATTTACATGACCCACTCTGCCACTCTATCCCCACAGCAATCACGGCTGCAAGATCAACTACAGTAGTTTTTACATCAACGTTTATAACGTTCAAAAAATTACATCAACCTACCTACGTGTTCGTGCTCCTTGTCCTTTTTTAAACACAGTACAGACGCAACGCTCATACATATGCCATATCTCACCCTATGAACGCCACACACATTCTATCTATGAGCACCTTCGAGAGACTGAGCCGGCATATCATCTTGAGATTTACGAAGTCACCGTAGGTGCCTCGTCGTCGACGAAAACATCTCCTCCCACTGAAAGCGGATCACCGGAAATCCTGAAATAAATCCAAAAATAGTGCGACATCAGAACTTGAACCCTGGTGGGCTGGGGATACCACTGTCCCTCTAACCATCCAAACACAGGTGGTTCGCTCGTGCTCCTATGTCTTAGACAGCTTGTCGAGTATATATATTGCAAGGGGGTCACATCTTTTCTGTAGTGTCGGTATCCGAAACCCCACCGTGCACGGATTGGCCATCAGACTTCGGGAGGAGTAGGGACAAACTCTGCTCAATTTTATTTTCTTTCCAGGTATAAAAGATGAATATTTTGATCCTATGGAGCATTATTCTGTCGATATGTACGACAGATGGCAAATCAAAACGGCTTTTATGGCATTCTAGTGACGCAAGAATGACAAGTTAGGGCATCTTCAAGGCGGACACGCCCGCATACGTCCGATCGCGTTGTTCGGTCCGAGGAAGCCATCCAACACGAGCCTAGATCAGTCCGCGAGGCAGTCCGGACAAGATTTCTTCTGAGACAAAGTGGAAGGAGGTTTGCGGGAGTCTGGACACCCAAAACATAGGACTCCGACATCCTCAGCCCACCAATCTCCCCCTTACTTTGCTTCCGCACCCTCCACCTTCGCCGCCACTGTTGTACGTCTCCGCCCGACACAGAGGATTTGCCGGATGTCCGCAACCAACATCGACGGGCCCGCTCGCTGTTACGATGCAACTTTCCACCCTGGAGCCGTTTGTGCCCAGGTACACTTTGCCCCCTGTCGACGATCTACATGGCGGACACCACCACGACAAGTGTTCGTCAAATGCCATTGAGCTTATTTTCAAATGCTATGTTGTTTTTTAGAGTACGAAGGTGGTGAGCTACTCGACCATGGAGGATGAATTGTTGTGCGATACGTGGTTGGTCGTATCCGCGGATTTCGTAGGAAGGAGCAAAGAGGAGCCCTTCTGGGAGCAAGTGCATGAAAGTTTCACACACGAAAGCACATTGCGCCCTACACATGTACACATTCAACACGCAACGTGAAGTGATTGTCGTATAGCTGCACGGTATCCAGACCAGCGTCTTCAAGTTTTGACGTGGTGCGTTGGCTCGAGGCAAGGTGGCCATTGACGCGGCAAAGGACAAGATCGTAGTTTTTCTTCTTTTTGCTTAACTTATTGATTGATTCATTCACTCAATGTTGGTCTAAACCTTATATGCATAGCCCCATGCGCTGCCGGGGTGTATCACAGGGCAGAGGGACGTCCATTTACGTGCACACACACTGTTGGATGAAGCTGAAGGGGGAGTATATGTGGGACACATGATCCGTTCATTAAAAACTTGTTGAACATCGGGATCTAATCGAATTTACACCATGTTTGACTAGACCTAATTTGCATGGTATGTATTGATGATTTGTGCTATTTTCTATCCGAAAGTTTGATAAATATCAGCCGGTTTGCATGAGTTTCACCCGGTTAGTTAAATGCGGGATTAAATGTGTGCGCTAGTGTTGGATGGCATCTTCCTACATCCGTGTCGTGGATTGATCCCCAATCCGCGAACGAGTGCGGGAGAAAATTTGCGTGTTGCCGTTGCTATGCCCTTAGTGACATACATGACAATTTTCTGTCAAAAAATAAATGGTGGCACAAATTATCATGCTTATCAACTAAAGTTGACATTCTTGCGTCAGTAAACTTTTTGTATTGAGTTTGTGGGCCAATTCAGCCGTTGAATAAAACTTAATGAACATTACATACAAACTCGACGAGGCTACTCTACCAGCAGAATTATAAAATAGAAAATCGGACACATGTATGGCCAATCAACTAGAGTATACAATTAATGGACATGCTACGACGCAAACCGACATGCATGAAATACACTTCGAATCTACATTCGAGCATCTACAGCCGGACCATCCATACCCATCCCAAACATTCGACGGGCTGCCTGGTCAGTGACCAAACAAACAAAGGCCACCCACCACGCGTTCCATTTCCGACCCAAGCGCCCGACTGACCGGCACTACTCATATCTGGTCCATATCTGAGTATAGTTTTGTATGACTTTACTATTTACCCGTGTTCTTCTTTTTGCTCACTTAGGCATAGTTTTGGTCTTGTATGACTTTACTTGCCGGTGTGTTAATCTGTGTGCGTTGGTATTGGCTGTGTGCTAACTATGCAAAGACCGGGTTGTGCTCATTGTATTTTGTATCACTTGATACTTCATTTTGAGTCAATAAAATTCACCCGTTGTAAAAAAGATCAACTGTGAAATCAATTTGAATTTACATGCCCACTCTGCCTCTCTATCCTCCACAGCAATCACATCTGCAAGATGAACTACAGTAGTATTTACATCAACGTTTATATACAATAAAAGAATTACATCAACCGTCTATAATCACCTCTGCGTGTTTATCACCCCTATTCATTCGGTCCCAAAGATCAACGAAAAGGCAGACCCAGAACATCCCGACGATCATGCCCGACATCGCGAGGACGTGCACGGCGACGTTTTTTCGATAAAGAACATTTCATTCAATTAATATATCAAGGTGATACAACCGCATTGAAGAATGCTCGGCCTCTGCATAGCGCGATGCACACAGCCAACATGTCCAACAACCTAAAAATAAATATCGTTTTGCCCCAAAAGTAAATCAGTCTAGCCTAGGGTGGGGCAAATCCTATCCGGAGATTACAACCGCCATCCATGTTGGGGGAAAACCTCCTTGGCTACATGCTCTAGCCGTGTAGACGCCATCATAAAAAGGTCTCTGTCCTCCGGCCTCTGCAGGATAGACCACGTACGAGCCATCGCTACACGCATGGATAACACTCAAAAAATAAGTGTTTGATGGACTCGTCTGTTGGCAAAGACACATGTCTTGCTACCTTGCCAGTTGCGTCTGCCAGGTTATCTCTAGTTAAGATGACCCCTCTATTTAGAAACCAGAGGAATCTCATCTCACCTTAGGGGAATTTTGAGCTTCCACAATTTCTGTTATCAACCGAACATCAGTGTGGGCCATTGCATCATACAAGGATTTGACTGAAAAGGTACCGTTCTGATGCAAATTCCATCGGAACTGTCTGGTTCGCCTGACAGCTGAATGGCCTCCAAAAGATTGAGTAATCATTCCATGCTTCCAGACGAGGCCCAATAAGGTCCCTACGGAAAGAAATATCAGGGTTTTCTGTCCCAATACTTGTTTGATCGTGACGAATTTATGTCTGACGATCCTATACAAGCTAGGGTATTGCACCATGAGTGGAGTGCCCCCAGCCAGTGTCTTCCCAGAATCGAACCTGAGAACCATCCCTAACCGAGAAAGTACCAACTGAAAAAAAATTCCTTGGCCTTCATCACGCCACTCCCAAAATGTGAATCACCGGGTTTCCAATGAACTTGAGAATGGTTTTAGACCCCAGTACTTGTTACGAATGATTCCTGCCATACTCCATTCTCAGTGAGTAGTTTGTATACCCATTTACTCAAGAGAGCGATGTTTTTAATCTCAAGATCCTGAATTCCAAGGCCCCCTTGACTTTTAGGTCGGCATAATATACTCCACCTAGCCAGCCGATATTTCTTGGATTCATTATCACACTGCCAAAAAATCTGGATCTAAAATAATCGAGATGCTGTAGAACCCCGTTGGGTAAGTGGAAGAATGACAACTGTATAGACCATGTTGCTGAGGACGGAATTAATCAGAATCACCGTCCCCCATACGACAAGAGTTTGGCCTTCAGCTAGCTAGGCGTTTCTCAAGTCTTTCTTCCACGTGCTTCCACTCAGCGGTAGTTAAACACCGATAGTGAATAGAATACCTGATACCTAGGATGCTGCTACTGCCAGCTGACGGCCGAAAATCTCAGCATACTCAGATGCGGACTCTGCAGCATCGCCGAAGCAGAAAAGCTCGCTCTTATGGATGTTAATTTTGAGACCAGAGAGCTCCCAAATGCACATAAAAGTAATTTGAGGTTTCTAGCTTTATCTAGGTCATGATCTAGAAAATGTTAGTGTCATCCGCATATTGTAGAATAGACAATTCTTCTTCTACCAATGAGGAATCAGCCGCTAATTTGACCGGCCACCTTAGCCCCTCAACAGGGGACTAACATATCAGCTACAATGTTTGAACAAAATAGGGGAAGCAGGGTCCCCTTGGCGAAGCCCCTTCCTAGTATGAAAGTAGTTGCCAACATCATCGTGACTTTGATAGCCACACTACCTCCAGAACAAAACACTCTACCCATCAGCACCATTTTGGTGAAAACCCCTTCATTCGCAAAGTTTGCAAAAGAAAGGGCCATTTGACTTTGTCATATGCTTTTTCGAAGTCTATTTTGAAGATGACTCCTCAACTTTTTACAGTGGAGCTCATGCACAATTTCATGCAGCACAACACATCCATCTAGATGTCCTTGCATAAACGTTGTTTGAGTGGGTTTGACCACATGGTCAGCCCCCCGTTCAACCTATTAGTTGCCACCTTTGTGAATATCTTAAAGCTGACATTTAGAAGGCAAATCGGTCTATATTGTTGAATACGACTAGCCTCCTTTCTTGGGCAGAAGAATAATTTCCCCAAAGTTTAAACGGGCAATATCAAGGTTTTCAAGCATGCAGTTGTTAAACAACTGAACCAAATCCGCCTTAATCATATCCCAAAAACATTGATAAAACTCTGCCGGAAAACCGTCTGGTCCCGAGCCTTGTTGTGTTCATTTGAAACACCGCGGCCCGAACATCCTTTCAGAATGGAGAGGTTAAAAACTCATTTTCTGCCTCTGAAACTTGAGGTATATCATGATTAATAGACTCGTCGAGCGCAAAAGGGCTTTGAGGTGAAGGTCCAAAAAGCTCTTTGTAGTACTTAGTAATGAAATTTTTTAGCGGTGCATCCCCTCTAACGGCCTTCGTCTTGGTCAAGAGCGAAAATACGTTTCTTTCTATGTCTCATTGGCCAACATTTGAAAGTACTTCGTATTATCATCACCTTGAACAAGCGAGTCGGCCTTGCAACGTTGGTACCATTTAATCTTTCCTCGCGTAAAGGCGGCAATTTGCTCATTTAGATGGCTTTTTTGCTCAATCTCAGCAGCAGGAAGAGGCCTCACCTTTGCAATTTTATCAAGGTATCAATTAAGGTAGATAGTCGCAACTTTTCTTTTTGTATACGCCGGTAGTGTGTTTAGCCCATCCACGAAGGAATCATCGCAAGGCGGGAATTCGATTGTTCCATCGTTGAATGGGCGCGTTACCCCGAGGTTGACGCGCCCACACTTTCTTAACCAGGTCATGGAATCCCTCTCTAGTGAGCCATCCCAGTTCAAATTTAAACTGTGGGCGGTTAGAGCTTGGAGTTGTTTGTCCAAAATCGGTTAGCAAGGACATGATCCGATAGGGCCTCGGTTTGTTCTAGTGCGTGTACCGATGCAAGGGGATATTTTATTCCCTGATTGGTGGTCACTAGCACCCGTCAAGTTTTTCATAAGTGGGATTGATCGGTTATTGGCCCAGGTGTACTGACGACCAGACAAGTGAGCTCCCGCAGGTCTAGGCTGTCAATAACATCATTGAAGAGGAAAGGCCACCTAGTGTCAAACCGGTCATTGTTTTCTTTCCTGTTGATATCTAAGGATATTAAAATCCCCCGATTAGCATGGGATGGGATTGTCCTGACAGGTATTAACAAGCTCTTTAAGGAAAGCAGACTTAAACTCCTCTTGAGCAGCGCCATATACAGCCACTAGACTCAAAGGAAGTTGTCGGACTTGTTTCGAAGGTGAAATTTGATGTGATATTCAACCTTCGAAGTGGATAAAAGTTCCAAGTATGTCGAGTGGATGCCAAGCAGATTCCACCAGACCTCCCGGACGGGTAAAAACGTGCCATTCATAATCATAACCACATAAAGTGGTCAAGAACACGTGTCTGAAAATCACGTTTCCCCGATTCAGTGATGGCCACAAAGTCCAAGGCATGACCTTAACACAATCGGCAATGTGTTTGTGTTTAGCCAAGTCACCAAGACCTCTGCTATTCCAAAACATACCTCTCATGATGAACCATTTTTATGTTTAGGTACCTTTGCCCTCTTAGATGGGCGCCCTCTTTCTTCTCTGAAGTAGACTTGTTTTTTCGTACCGACGCGACAAGCTCACATAGCATGTTGTCGCGTGCGTATCCTCCAAGTCTACTTCGGTTGTGTCTTTAACTAGTGAAGGAGAAGCTTGCCATCATGATCGGCATCAGCATCCACATCCTCCTCATCCGACACGAGAGGGTCAGAAAAAGTAGACAACCTAGGACAACCTTAAGCCGGTCGAACTCCATTTGTTTAGAGCCCTAACAGAAACTTGTACCTCTTTCATCATTACGTCCTAACGAAACACCCAAGCAAGCAATATTTGCAAAACTCTAGAGTTTCGAAGGACAAAAAAGATTGTGGGAGGAAGTACCTTCATAGTCGAGGTTGCGGGCTGCCGTCCTACTACGCATGGCCTTAGTCAGAGAGTCCTCGTCGGTGGCTGCCGTACCATCGACACCAACGAAGCGGCGACCGCTACGCTCAGCGACGAGGGGTGAAGTCGGCAGTAGCAACATCCCCGGTGTCTTCGAGCGGGGAGTAAGCGAATGCGGCGAAGGTGAAGAGGCCCCAGAGGGTTGCACCTCAACCTCTGCGACGTAGGCCCCCGTCCAATGGTGGATTGGGATGGCTGATGGAAGACACAAAGAGAAGCATGGAGCCAGAAAAGCAACGAGCCCGGCGAGGACCCCCAGTGAAAGAAAGCTGCACCTGCTACACTCATCGGCGTCACCGCCGCGACTTCGTCGTCTCCGTGGTCGGGAGGGTCGTGGGTGAAGTACGATGATGAACCTTTCCTTCATGCCCA
This sequence comes from Thinopyrum elongatum, assembly GCA_011799875.1. NCBI lineage: Eukaryota > Viridiplantae > Streptophyta > Magnoliopsida > Poales > Poaceae > Thinopyrum > Thinopyrum elongatum. The sequence goes on along the minus strand of CM022298.1, from coordinate 17,995,503 downwards.
GAAGCCATGCCAGCTGAGCTCTGCCGTGGCCGGCTCGACGACATTGACAGTGTCTCCGGCGGGACCATTGCTGGGAGCGGGCGGGTTCTCGATGTCTGCCATTAGCCATTATGTTGGATCGGGAACTCCGGATGGACCTACGTTTTGGTGCTCCTCCGTGCTAGATGCTGGTCCAATAAATATTGCAAGTGAGTCTCTTATTTCTTGTTGGTGTCGGTATCCAAAACCTCACTTGGTCCAAATTCTTCTCAGGCCAAACCACCTGTACGGATTGGCCATCAGACTTCGGGAGGAGCAGGGTCAACAGCTAAGGAGTATGCTATATGGCTACGCTCAATTTTTTTATTCTTCCCAAGTATAAAAGATGAAATATTTTGATCCTACTAGCATTATTCTGAAGACATTTTTTTTATTCTTCCAAAGTAAAAAAGATGAAATATTTCGCACTTATTGCGCTGATGACAATTTATGCAAATCTGCACAAGAGGTTCTGTTCTTCTAACGGAAACCATCACCAGATTTTAGGCTCTAACGAGTCCCCATTAAAGCTCCTCGTGCAGCGGAATCAAACATGTTTTTATAGAGGTGTAAGAGCATTATTTAACACATGAAAAAGTGAGCCATCCTTCCATGTTGTCGTGGTTAGGAAAATTCGTAACGGCTTCTTCATTGTTTCTCAAGTAAGCGCCAGTGGCTCGCGATCTTCCTACTTAAAACATACAGTATAATTTTAGCATGAACCTACATAGTAGCATATTTCAGTAGAAGTATGTAGATGCTTTCATGTGTCTCGGTGACGGAGCAACCAAATTGGTTGTGTTGAACTAGTTTATGCAAATTAGCTTAATCAAATATTGCCTAGTCGCGACACCAGGCTGGGGGAGAGGTGCAAGCAGATGTTTGTAATTGGGAGTAGCATCTCCCCAAGCTTCTTGTTGTCCATATTTTTGGATTTTTTCTTGAAAATTAACTAAAGAAATGGAAACATAAGTACAACTAAAAAACGAAGTAATAAGGACTCTAGTAACCTTACCAGGGCAATGCAATACTTCCCCCCAAGCTGTCACTAGCTGGATGAACGAACGATCAGGGGGTAGGTTGGAGTTGGGGGCTCGGGGAAGAGACTAGGCGTATGATAGCTACGGCACCTACCCTTGCCAGCGTCAGCCATATGCAAGTGACTAGGGCTTGGGATCACATGTGGACGATCGTTCAGGGCGGGTTGGAGTGGGGCTCGCGGGATGAGACCAGGACGGCGACGAGCCAGTGCAACCCCACCGCCGCCATCGCCGGCTTGTCCAGGGGCATCAATTGGGGGGGGGGGGGGTGGAATTATCTTTCTGGAGCGGCGTGGGGTCGACAAAAAATATCTAATGTCTCGAATAATTGGTAGGATCTTTGTTTTTGACTCGACAAGAAAACCAGGGCCTCACAGACGGAAACACACACTTCTAAAAACCGGAGATAATTTGCAAGCAATAACTACCATATTACAGTTCGTATTCTACCACCAAATTTTGGAAACTTGTCTAGAAGGAGAGAAGAATAAGAAGCATCGACCGCCTAGTTAATTCTATCGCCTGATCTTTCCCGCACGGGATCTAGACGAGTTATAGCACCGGATCTCCCTCCTCTCCAAACTCGCATATATACACACACAGACACACGAATTCTCCTTTCACAGCAAGCAATCCTGTAGTAGAGTAGAACACACAGATAGATTTTCATCGATCGACGACCATGACAGGCACACGATCCGCATCCTTGCGCTAGCCCTGCTGTCTCTGCATCTCCTGTGCTCCGCCACCATCGCGCAATGTAAGTATATATGCATCAAAGTTAAAACTTCTCTCGCCGTTTATCTTTGTGATGATACTAATCGTCTTTCAAGCTCTATGCATTATTGTATTCTCTCTTCTGTTTCTCTCACCGGTTTATCTTCTCCTTGTCTTAAAGCCAAGCTCATCAAGTTACTTCTTACTATTCACCCGCAAAAAAAAAAGGTTACTTCTTACTATGCAAGTGCGATTTTTGTTTTCTCTTTTGTTCTTTGTTTTTTTGCATCTCTCTTTCGTCTCTTGCCTGAGACAAGTTTCTCCCTTGTTAAGATCCGACAATTGTTTCATCATCTCCTTCTCAAAAGAAAAAAATGTTTCATCATCTGCAATGTTCCGCAGGCCGAACCATCGCCGACCTGCACGACGAGAAGATCAACTTTCCGAACGGCTGTGCGGCGAGAACAAGCATTGCACCACTGAATTTTGCTACTGCTGCCTGATATATGACCGCTGCTACCTAACCATGGACACATGCAAGAGACACTGTGACAATCCACCCTTGTCTCTTCGGAAGACTCGCAAGCGGCGGAGACGCGACGACGATCCCTGCTCCTCTACCCCACCTGCCTATGTCAAATTAATTCGCTCACAATTTTATTTTGTCACGGGGCATATATGATAGTATGATGCTTTATGTGAGGAAAACAAGTTCGCAATAATTAGAGCTTTAAAAAAGAATACTAGCTTTGTTGCAGGTTGATTTGTCATGTTGTGTTTAGACTTGTCCTCCCGGGAGCCAAATTGATACCTTAGTTGGAGATATATACAAAATCAGTAAATGTATAGCCTCTATAAATCAATAGACACGCTATATAAAAGTGGTACATATGTGTATGCTATTCCACCAAACCATTGGCTTCGCAATGGACGGCGGAAGATCATTCTACCGAACCGGCTGTGTCGGCATGGCAAAGTTGCGTGTTGGAGTTGAGACGACGAGCTAGCGAAAACGAGGTGGAAGACGAGGTTTTGCCTGCGCAAACTTGCCCCAGTTTCAGCTTTACTGAATCCACCTTTTATGGATTACAACGAAGGAAAGGGGCTCATGGCCTCCGGACTGTGCGCCACTCCTCTCCACAACGTTCGTGCCATCCCAAATAGATTAGAGGGCGCAGGACTCGGACTCGATCGCTGCCTGACGAGCTATTCCCCCGCGGCAACGCTAACTGACGAAACGAAGAAAAAACACCTGAGCTATCTGAACTAACTGAACCTGAACATGCAAGGTTTTCTAACAATCTCCTCCTAAGCCTTGCTTTCCTACTTTATTTTGACGATTCCAATCTTGCTCCTCAGCTCCTGGAACTTGATCTTGCCCAACGCTTGTCAGAATGTCCGCAGCTGAAGTTCAGTGCCTATGTAGTCCACCGTGATCTTCTTCTCCCTCCACACAATCCCTGATGAATGAAATCGCAAGTCTATGTGCTTACTGCGATCATGATGGACAGGGTTCTTGGCGAGGGCGATTGCAGATTGTGTTGTCCATTTCTCAAGAGTGGGCGCAGCAGCTTCTCTCCCCGTCAGATCCTTCAGGGAGACGGGTGAGCCACACACCATAGCACGCCGCCCCGTGGCGGCCATGTACTACTCGGCCTCACATGATGAGAGCGCCACCACTTTCTGCTTCAGCGATTGCCAAGAAACCGACTGTCACCGAGGTACCAGAGGAGACCAGTGGTGCTCTTGCGTGTGTCGGATCCCTCCCCAAGTCGCTGTCGCGGTACCCGGACAGAACTGGGCTACCGCTCCTCCGGTAGCTGCAGCCGTAGTCGATCTGCCGGCGACGTAGCGTAGGTATGCTTGACCGCCGTGAGGTGCTCCGTCGTTGGCGCTTCCATGAACCTGCTCACATACCCAGACGGCAAACGAAATGTCTGGTCGAGTGTGAACCAGAACCTGAGACTGCCGACATGCTCTGTAGTGGCTGGCGTCCGTCGATCGGTGGAGCCTGGCTCCATAGGCGCTGGCAGGGGTTGCAGTCCATCATGTGGCCTTCTCCAGAATCTTGCGTGCGTACGCAGCTTGGCCGAGCGTGACCCCGTGCGCGCTCTGGTGCACCTCGATGCCGAGGTTAGTAGGTGAGCAGGCCCAATCGCTCATGCGAAACTTGGCCATCATCTCCACCTTGAAGCTGCGGATGTCTCGTCGCTTGGCCCGGTGATGAGGAGGCGTCGACGTACACGCCCACCAAGAGGCCGCGCCGGACGTAGATCGCGTGCTCTTAGCCCGCTTCTGACAAACCCCAGAGCAGCGAGCGTGGCGTCCAGCTTGGCATTCCAAGCCACGGCGGCTTGTCGCAGGCCGTAGAGCGCCTTCTTCAACTTCAGCACCTTGTGCTCCTCCCCTGCAACGACAAAACCCGGCGGCTGCCGAGACGTACACCTCCTCCCCAAGTCGGCGTTGAGGAAGGCAGACTTCACATCCAGGTGATGGACGCGCCAGTCTTCCTGCGCGGCGAGTGCGAGCATCAAACGCACCGAGTCCATGCGAGAACCGGCGCGAATACTCTCATCGAAGTCGATGCCCTGCTGCTGGACGAAGCCTCTTGCCACCAGCCGCGCCTTGTACTTGGTCACCACTCCGCCCCTCGTCGCGCTTGACCTTAAACCACCCATTTCAATCCGATGGAGTATGGCCTGGGGGAAGATCAGTGAGCTCCCAGGTTTGATTCTCCTCAATCGAGCCAATTTCCTCCGATCATGGCCTTTCTCCAGCTCGGCTCGTGCTCTGTTCAGAGAACTGAGGACGGCTCCTCCGCAGAAGTGAGCAGCAGCTCCTCCTCCTCATCCAGGTCTGGACCGAACAGGTCAGACACACGCCGGAAGCGAAGAGGACCGTGGGCGTCCACGGCTGCATCGTGCATCTCCGAGCATGGCGTTGGTGGCGTGACTTACGCGATCCGTGACTGCTCGCCGGAGATGCTGAAGTTGTTGCTGAGCTGGGCGTCGCGGGCTCGTATGTGTTGGAGAGATGCTCCCGTTGCAGCTGAGCTGGGCATGGCGGCTCGGCTGTGTTGGGGACGCTGCCACCGCTGCTTCTGATGCGCCGCCCGCCGTCGCTACGGCTGCGCTCTCTCTGGCTCGGGCTCCTCTTCCGGCCGCACCAGAAAACTGACGCGGCGGCGGTGTTGGGCACAATCCTCCCTGCCATTGCAGGTTACGCGACGCACCTCGTAGTCGATGGTGAAGGCGTTGGTGCCCCGCAGCACGCTCCTCCGCATCCGCCAGTTTCCATGTGCTCCCTCGTCGAAGACGGCGTCGCGCGTCACATGGACGCGCCCCACCAACCGGATCGAAGACGCGATACGCCTTGCCGCCTTCCTCGTAGCCGATGAACACCATCGGCGTCGATCTGTCGTCGAGTTTCTTCAGGTGCGGGCGCACGTTCTTGACATGTGCCACACAACCCGAAAGTGCGAGGACAGTGCACCGCAGGACGCGCCCCCATGCCAGGCCTCGTACGGGGTCATGCCGCGCACACTCTTCGTGAGGCGTGCGGTTGGAAGGAAAACGGCCGTGGTCACCGCTCTCTCCCAGAACTTGGCGGGCATCGCCGTCGCCTTCATCATTCTCCGCGCCATTGACACCACCGTCTGGTTGCGCCGCTCGACCACCCCGTTCTGCTGGGGTGGAGTACGGAGCGTGTGAGCTGTGCGCTGGCTCGCTGCACGCCACGATCACGCATCGTACTCGCTGAACTCGACGAAGTGAATTCGCCGCCCGCGATCAGTGCGCAGCGCACGGGCTTGCGCCCTGACTCGACCTCGACGCGCTCTTGGAAGCGACGGATCGCGTCCGCCGCCGTCCTTCTGCTTAGTAGTGTCAGCCACATGAACCTGGACATATCATCAACAAGGAGCAGGAAGTAACGACGGCCAGAAGGAGTCGCCGGAGAGATAGGGCCACACAAATCGCCATGTACAAGCTCCAGTGCGTGCTCGGCTCGATAGTTCGCCACGTCCGGGGAACGACGCACGGCGCTGCTTGCCTGCCAGGCAGCTGTCGCAGAGCTGATCAACGTGCTCGACGCCGCATGCTGCGCACATGCCCTGTCGAGCCACATCTGGAGGGGAATTGAATTCATGTGCCCGTACCTTGCGTGCCACCACCGCCACGCCTCGTCTGTGGTCGCGCGCGTCGCCAAGCACACCGGGCCTGGCCAGCTGCATGTCGTAGGGGTAGAGACGATTGCGTGCTCTGGACGCGCGTGCGAACACAGTGCCGCGCCGATCACTCAACGTGAATATGCCGTCGGCGATCCTCCGTCCTGCACCGCTCCTCGTCCAGCTGCCCGACGCTGAATGATGGAGCTGCGCAAGCGAGGAATGAAGTAGACTCCGGTGAGGACACGGTGGCCTCCGTTGCTGTCGGTGAGAGGACGGACCCGCGTCCATGAATCGCCACGACCGATCCGTCGCCAAACTTCAGGTGCCAGCGACGCGGCGGTCGAGCTCGTGAAAGCACGCCGCGCTGCCCGACATGTGGTTCGAGGCCCGGTGCCAAATACCACTTGGAGTCGTGCTCCTCTCCTCCGTGCGCCCGAGGTGAACCTCGGCGTGCTCTTCGACGAGCTCGCCGTACTCGTCGACGCGCTCACCCGTCGTTGGTGATGGTGCACACCTGCGCCATGAGGAAGGTTGGATCCTCGTCATCTGCGCCTTCTGCCTGATGAGCTTCGCAGCTCCTCCCTCTTCTTCTTGCGGCAGTCCCGAGCCCAATGGCCGGGGATGCCGCAGTACCTGCACTTGTCGTCGTCACCTTTCCGTTGCCGCGCCCGCCGCGGCCACGTCCACGGCCTCTGCCGCGCTGACCGCCGCCTCGCGGCGCATTGCTGCTCGAGCCGCCCCGCCCCTTGAGGCGTGCGTGCCACTCCTCCTCCCGTCATCAGGAGCCGGCCGACGCCGGTCTCGGCCTGCTCGAGATCGTACCTCTCCTCACGGCCTTGAGCCGCCCCGTGAGCTCCTCCACCGACAGAGTGTCCAAATCGACGAGGGTTTCAATGGAGAGCGCGATCTGAGAGTACCTCTTGGGGACGACGGAGAGAAACTTGCGCACAACCCGCTTCTCGTGCACAGTTTCTCCTGAGCTGTGCCATCTGGGCCACCATGTTTTGAGATTCTAGGCGAAGTCATCGACGGTCTCGCCGTCGGCGAAGCGGATGTCGCTGTACTGCTTGGAGATGGTCGCGAGCTTAGCCTCGCGGACGTGCGCCACATCGAGACGCATCGTCTTGACGGTGTCCCACACCTCCTTCGCGTGGGCCTTGCCAGCGAGGGTAGGCGCCATTTCCGGTGGCGCCCCGCGCAGGATTGCTTCGAGCGCCAGCCGGTCCGTCGCTGCGCTCCGCCGTGCCCTCTGCACGGCGGCCCAGAGGTAGCGGCCCTCCATCATGACCTGCATAAGAACAGCCCAGTCGGTGTAGTTGGTTCGGGTCACTGCGCCACGCCGCACCGCCGATGTCGCGCGCCATCCGCGTCGTGGATCTCTCAGCCACGGCAGCTCGTTGGCCGTCGGAGACCCGTGCCCGCGGAGTGGCCGGCGACTTGCTACCACCGGAATTGTCAGGGCCCCGCCATTCCCAAGGTCAGGACCTCGCTCTGATGCCAATGTTGGATTGATACGACTCTAGCGAAAACGAGGTGGAAGACGAGTTTTGCCTGCGCAAACTTGCCCCAGTTTTTCTGCTTTAACTGATCCACCTTTTTATGCGAGATTACAACGAAGGAAACGGGGCTCATGGCTCCGGACTGTGCGCCACTCCTCTCCACAACGTTCGTGCCTCCCACGAACAATTAAGGGCGTCAGGACTCGGACCTCGATCGCTGCCTGACGAGCTATTCCCGTCCCGGCAACGCTAACTGACGAAACTAAGAAAAAAACACCACCTGAGCTATCTGACACTAACTGAACCTGAACATGCCAAGGTTTTTTCTAACATTGCGCACCGCTAATAT
>CM022298.1:17965612-17987687 GCA_011799875.1 Thinopyrum elongatum | reverse complement strand
TGTCGAAAGAGATTGTTCCAATTTTATTCGTAACACCCACTGAGTGGCATACACAACTTATTTGCCGTAAACCCTCTCACTTTTTAGCACATGCGATGTGGGTGTATTGACAAAACATGATCGATGACTATCATGGCCATTTTTCACACCTTCATCCAGACGTTCATTTTTGAATTGTGTTTCAATTTTCCCGAATCTCAATAAAGTGGCTTCGGTGATCTGCCTCGCCTTTGAAATGCTTGCCTTTCTTTCGACATTGATGGTTGGTCGGAAGAAATCGACAATGCCCCAGGTACACATTCTTCCTGCATTTGTCCAGGTATATACTTTCGGTGTCAGCTAAACAGTGCGTGCATGCGTGGTATCCCTTGTTTGTCTGTCCTGAAAGGTTACTGAGAGCAGGCCAATCATTGATGGTTACAAACAGCAACGCATGCAGGTCAAATTCCTCTGTCCTGTGCTCATCCCACACACGTACACCGTTTCCATTCACAGCTGTAAAAGTTCTTCAACTAATGGCTTAGGTCACACTCAATGTCGTTGTCGGTTGCTTAGGGCCTTGGATGAGTACTGCATCATAATAAACTTCCGCTTCATGCCACAGCCAAAGGAAGTTATAGATACATAGAGTCACGGGCCAGGTGTTGTGATTGCTGCTCTGCTCCCCGAAAGGATTATGCCATCCGCGCTTAACCAAACCATACTTTCCTTGGGTCACCTCAAACTCAGCCCGGTACTTTCTCTCGATTTTTCTCCACTGCGACCCATCAGCGGGTGCTCTCAACTTCCCGTCTTTCTTACGGTCCTCTCTGTGCCATCGCATCAACTTGGCATACTCTTTGTTTCTGAACAGACGTTTCAACCGTGGTATTATAGGAGCATACCAATCACCTTGGCAGAACCCTCTTCTGGGGGGCTCGCCGTCACCATCACCAGGGTCATCTCGTCTGATCTTATACCGCAATGCACCGCATACCGGGCATGCGTTCAAATCCTCGTACGCACCGCGGTACAAGATGCATATTAGGGCATCATGTATCTTCTGCCCCTCCAATCCTAGAGGGCATACGACCTTCTTTGCTGCGTACGTACTGTCGGGCAATTCGTTATCCTTTGGAAGCTTCTTCTTCAATATTTTCAGTACTTCTCAAATCCTTTGTCAGGCACAGCATTCTCTGCTTCCACTGCAGCATTCCATACGGTACCGAGCTTTGTGTTGCCATCTTCGCAATTGGGGTACAACCCTTTTTGGTGATCCTCTAACATGCGATCGAATTTCAGCTTCTCCTTTTCACTTTCGCACTGTCTCCTTGCATCAACAATGACCGCGGAGATCATCATCGGGCACATCGTCTGATTCCTCTTGACTTCAGCTTCCCCCGTTGCAGCATCACGGTATTCCGGGGGCACATAGTTGTCATCGTCCTCTCTTCTTCGCTGTCTTCCATCATAACCCCTATTTCTCCTTGCCTGTCCAAACATTATAGTGTGGCATGAAACCCTTCTCAAGCGGTGGGTGTGAAGGATTTTCCGGTCAGAGTAAGACTTCTTATTCCCACATATAGGGCATGGACAACACATAAAACCATTCTGCTTGTTTGCCTCAGCCACTTCGAGAAAATTATGCACCCCTTATGTACTCGAAGGTGCGTCTGTCACCGTACATCCATTGCCGGTTCATCTCGTGCATTATATATAATTAAGTGTGTAAAAAACCATTACAAAACATCATAAATAGATATGACCAAATTAATAGAAGTTCATCCATCACATTAAACCAAAGTACATACATAGTTCTCATTGAACAACATATAGCTCTCCAGAGTATCTAATTAAACCATACATTGAAACTATGTAAAACATTTCAATGCAACAACAAATGCGATCATAATCGCAACCAAGGTAACAATTGATCCAACAGCATAATGATACCAAGCCTCGGTATGAATGACATATTTTTTATACTTTCTAATCTTGAAGCGCATTGCATCCATCTTGATCTTGTGATCATCGATGACATCCGCAACATGCAACTCCAATATCATCTTCTCCTCCTCAATTTTTTTCAATTTTTCCTTCAAGTAATTGTTTTCTTCTTCAACTAAATTTAACCTCTCGACAATAGCGTCGGTTGGAATTTCCCGTTCACATACCTCCTAGATAAAAAAATCTATGTCACGTTGGTCGGCATAATTGTCATAAACAATAAATTAACCAAATAGTTATAAAATATAATATATACCACATCTTAATCATAGACAGGACGAGGGCCGACGGGGGCGGATACCAAAACCATCGCACTATATAATAACAAACAATAATAAAAATAAGAAAATTAGACAAGTATCTATCTAAATCATACAAGTAAGAATTTTTTTCTTTTAGAAAGAAGATAAGAACAAGAGGCTCACCACGGTTATGCCGGCGACGAGATCGGCGCGGGCGATCGACGGCGGTGAAGACGGGGACGGGACGTGACGGACCGCTAAACCTAGACAAATCTTGAGAAAAATGGAGTTTGGACAAGGAGCTTCAAGAGGAGAAAGGTTAAGTGTGGCTCGGGCATTTCATCGAACACCTCATGTGCATAGGAGGTGAGCTAGAGCACCACAAACCCCTCCCCTCGCCGGCCAGAAAAAACAGAGCAGTGGAGTGCTCTGCTCGTGGGCGAGGGGTATATATATAGGCACAACATTGGTCCCGGTTCGTGGTTGGAACCGGGACCAAAGGGTGGCCTTTGGTCCCGGTTCCAGCCACGAACCGGGACCAATGGATGCGGGCCAGGAGCGAGGCCCATTGGTCCCGGTTCGTGTCTGGAACCGGGACCAAAGGGTCCAGACGAACCGGGACCAATGCCCCATGAGCCCCGGCCGGCCCCCTGGGCGCACGAACCGGGACGTATGCCCCCATGTGTCCCGGTTCCTGACTGAACCGGGACTAATGGGCTGGCCTGGCCTGGACCAAAGCCCTGTTTTCTACTAGTGGGACCAGCGCACTAAAGTAACAACCATCGCCGATGAAGAAAGTCACAGATCAGAAAGATCAAACTTGTAAACACCCAAACAAAGACGAACGAAGACCGGATCCAAACAGATCCACTGAAGACCAGCACTGACCGAATCCCGTGAGATCCGACGGAGACAAACCTCCACACGCCCTCCGATGATGCTAGACGAACCATCGGGACGGGGATAGAACGTGGGAGACATTATTCCTACTAAGGGACATCGCCGTGCCACCACACAGCCCCAACCAAGACGCTGAATCTAACAAGAACGAGAACGGGGTCCCTCCTGCCGACGGGGGGCCGAGATCCTCCGCACCTCCATGGCCTAGAGGCCATCAGAGATGGGGCGAACCGGCGGCGGTGCCGACGGGAGGAGAAGAGCTTTTCTTGTGGAGGAGGAAAGAGATATATTTTGATCAATAAAAAACCAAATATGAGTTATATATGAAAAAAAATTGTTGATTTCGTATTCGAAAGAATTTTTTCATGGCATATTTTTGAAGTCACAAAAATTATATATTGTTAAATTTATGGTCAAAGTTGATTTTGAAGTATGTGTGTGCCTTATTCACTGGAATGGAGGAAGTACATCTGTTTATCAAAACTATATAAGTCAGAAACACATATATGGATGAGTCAACTATATAATTAGTGAACATGCTACCACATACCAACATGAAATACAGTACGAATTTACATGACCCACTCTGCCACTCTATCCCCACAGCAATCACGGCTGCAAGATCAACTACAGTAGTATTTTACATCAACGTTTATAACGTTCAGAAAAATTACATCAACCTACCTACGTGTTCGTGCTCCTATGTCCTTTTTTAAACACAGTACAGACGCAAGCGCTCATACATATGCGCATATACTCACCCTATGAACGCACACACACATTCTATGAGCACCTTCGAGAGACTGAGCCGGCATATCATCTTGAGATTTACGAAGTCACCGTAGGTGCCTCGTCGTCGACGAAATCATCTCCTCCCACTGAAAGCGGATCACCGGAAATCCTGAAATAAATCCAAAAATAGTGCGAGCATCAGAACTTGAACCCTGGTGGGCTGGGGATACCACCGTCCCTCTAACCATCCAAACACAGGTTGGTTCGCTCGTGCTCCTATGTCTTAGACAGCTTGTCGAGTATATATATTGCAAGTGGGTCACATCTTTCTTGTAGGTGTCGGTATCCGAAACCCCACCGTGCACGGATTGGCCATCAGACTTCGGGAGGAGTAGGGACAAACTCTGCTCAATTTTATTTTCTTTCCAGGTATAAAAGATGAAATATTTTGATCCTATTGAGCATTATTCTGTCGATATGTACGAGCAGATGGCAAATCAAAACGGCTTTTATGGCAATTCTAGTGACGCAAGAATGACAAGTTAGGGCATCTTCAAGGCGGACACCGCCCGCATACGTCCGGATCGTGTTGTTCGGTCCGAGGAAGCCATCCAACACGAGCCTAGATTAGTCCGCGAGGCAGTCCGGACAAGATTTCTTCTGAGACAAAGTGGAAGGAGGTTTGCGGGAGTTTGGACACCCAAAACATAGGACTCCGACATCCACAGCCCACCAATCTCCCCCTTACTTTCCATCCGCACCCTCCACCTTCGCCGCCACTGTTGTACGTCTCCGCCCGACACAGAGGATTTGCCGGATGTCCGCAACCAACATTGACGGGCCCGCTCGCTGTTACGATGCAACTTTCCACCCTGGAGCCGTTTGTGCCCAGGTACACTTTGCCCCCTGTCGACGATCTACATGGCGGACACCACGCACGACAAGTGTTCGGTCAAATGCCATTGAGCTTATTTTCAAATGCTATGTTGTTTTTTAGAGTACGAAGGATGGTGAGCTACTCGACCATGGAGGATGAATTGTTGTGCGATACGTGGTTGGTCGTATCCGCGGATTTCGTAGGAAGGAGCAAAGAGGAGCCCTTCTGGGAGCAAGTGCATGAAAAGTTTCACACACGAAAGCACATTGCGCCCTACTACATGTACATCATTCAACCACGCAACGTGAAGTGATTGTCGTATAGCTGGCACGGTATCCAGACCAGCGTCTTCAAGTTTTGTGACGTGGTGCGTTGGCTCGAGGCAAGGTGGCCATTGGACGCGGCAAAGGACAAGATCGTAAGTTTTTCTTCTTTTTGCTTAACTTATTGATTGATTCATTCACTCAATGTTGGTCTAAACCTTATATGCATAGCCCGCATGCGCTGCCGGGGTGTATCACAGGGCAGAGGGACGTCCATTTACGTGCACACACTGTTGGATGAAGCTGAAGGGGGAGTATATGTGGGACCACATGATCCGTTCATTAAAAACTTGTTGAACATCGGGATCTAATCGAATTTGACACCATGTTGTACTAGACCTAATTTGCATGGTATGTATTGATGATTTGTGCTATTTTCTATCCAAAGTTTGATAAATATCAGCCGGTTTGCATGAGTTTCACCCGGTTAGTTAAAATGCGGGATTAAATGTGTGCGCTAGTGTTGGATGGCATCTTCCTACATCCGTGTCCGTGGATTGATCCCCATATCCGCGAACGGATGCGGGAGAAAATTTGCGGGTTGCCGTTGCATATGCCCTTAGTGACATACATGACAATTTTCTGTCAAAAAATAAATGGTGGCACAAATTTATCATGCTTATCAACTAAAGTTGACATTCTTGCGTCAGTAAACTTTTTGTATTAGAGTTTGTGGGCCAATTCAGCCGTTGAAATAAAACTTAATGAACATTACATACAAACTCGACGAGGCGTACATCTACCAGCAGAATTATAAAATAGAAAATCGGACACATGTATGGCCAGATCAACTAGAGTATACAATTAATGGACATGCTACGACGCAAACCGACATGCATGAAATACACTTCGAATCTACATTCGAGCATCTACAGCCGGACCATCCATACCCATCCCAAACATTCGACGGGCTGCCTGGTCAGTGACCAAACAAACAAAGGCCACCCAACCACGCGTTCCATTTCCGACCCAAGCGCCCGGACTGACCGGCACTACTCATATCTGGTCCATATCTGAGTATAGTTTTGTATGACTTTACTATTTACCCGTGTTCTTCTTTTTTGCTCACTTAGGCATAGTTTTGGTCTTGTATGACTTTACTTGCCGGTGTGTTAATCTGTGTGTGCGTTGGTATTGGCTGTGTGCTAACTATGCAAAGACCGGGTGTGTGCTCATTGTATTTTGTATCACTTGATACTTCATTTTGAGTCAATAAAATTCACCCGTTGTAAAAAAGATCAACGTGAAATACAATTTGAATTTACATGCCCCACTCTGCCTCTCTATCCTCCACAGCAATCACATCTGCAAGATGAACTACAGTAGTATTTTACATCAACGTTTATATACAATAAAAGAATTACATCAACCTGTCTATAATCACCTCTGCGTGTTTATCACCCCTATTCATTCGGTCCCAAAGATCAACGAAAAGGCAGACCCAGAACATCCCGACGATCATGCCCGACATCGCGAGGACGTGCACGGCGACGTTTTTTCGATAAAGAACATTTCATTCAATTAATATATCAAGGTGATACAACCGCATTGAAGAATGCTCGGCCTCTGCATAGCGCGATGCACACAGCCAACATGTCCAACAAGCCTAAAAATAAATATCGTTTTGCCCCAAAAGTAAATCAGTCTAGCCTAGGGTGGGGCAAATCCTATCCGGAGATTACACCGCCATCCATATTGGGGGAAAACCTCCTTGGCTACATGCTCTAGCCGTGTAGACGCCATCATAAAAAGGTCTCTGTCCTCCGGCCTCTGCAGGATAGACCACGTACGGAGCCATCGCGTACACGCATGGATAACACTCAAAAAATAAGTGTTTGATGGACTCGTCATGTTGGCAAAAGACACATGTCTTGCTACCTTGCCAGTTGCGTCGTGCCAGGTTATCTCTAGTTAAGATGACCCCTCTATTTAGAAACCAGAGGAATATCTTCACCCTTAGGGGAATTTTGAGCTTCCACAATTTCTTGTTATCAACCGGAACATCAGTGTGGGCCATTGCATCATACAAGGATTTGACTGAAAGGTACCGTTCTGATGCAAATTCCATCGGAACTTGTCTGGTTCGCCTGACAGCTGAATGGCCTCCAAAAGATTGAGTAATTCATTCCATGCTTCCAGACGAGGCCCAATAAGGTCCCTACGGAAAGAAATATCAGGGTTTTCCTGTCCCAATACTTGTTTGATCGTGACGAATTTATGTCTGACGATCCTATACAAGCTAGGGTATTGCACCATGAGTGGAGTGGCCCCCAGCCAGGTGTCTTCCCAGAATCGAACCTGAGAACCATCCCTAACCGAGAAAGTACCAAACTGAAAAAAGAATTCCTTGGCCTTCATCACGCCACTCCCAAAATGTGAATCACCGGGTTTCCAATGAACTTGAGAAATGGTTTTAGACCCCATGTACTTGTTACGAATGATTTCCTGCCATACTCCATTCTCAGTGAGTAGTTTGTATACCCATTTACTCAAGAGAGCGATGTTTTTAATCTCAAGATCCTGAATTCCAAGGCCCCCTTGACTTTTAGGTCGGCATAATATACTCCACCTAGCCAGCCGATATTTCTTGGATTCATTATCACACTGCCAAAAAATCTGGATCTAAAATAATCGAGATGCTGTAGAACCCCGTTGGGTAAGTGGAAGAATGACAACATGTATAGAACCATGTTGCTGAGGACGGAATTAATCAGAATCAACCGTCCCCCATACGACAAGAGTTTGGC
The DNA here is from genome assembly GCA_011799875.1 of Thinopyrum elongatum. Lineage (NCBI taxonomy): Eukaryota > Viridiplantae > Streptophyta > Magnoliopsida > Poales > Poaceae > Thinopyrum > Thinopyrum elongatum. The sequence goes on along the minus strand of CM022298.1, from coordinate 17,979,880 downwards.
CTTCTAGCTAGCTAGGCGTTTCTCAAGTCTTTCTTCCACGTGCTTCCACTCAGCGGTAGTTAAACACCGATAGTGAATAGGAATACCTAGATACCTAATCGGGAACTGGCCGAGCTGACGGCCGAAAATCTCAGCATACTCAGATGCGGACTCTGCAGCATCGCCGAAGCAGAAAAGCTCGCTCTTATGGATGTTAATTTTGAGACCAGAGAGCTCCTCAAATGCACATAAAAGTAATTTGAGGTTTCTAGCTTTATCTAGGTCATGATCTAGAAAATGTGTAGTGTCATCCGCATATTGTAGAATAGACAATTCTTCTTCTACCAAATGAGGAATCATGCCGCTAATTTGACCGGCCACCTTAGCCCGCTCAACAAGGGTAGCTAACATATCAGCTACAATGTTGAACAAAATAGGGGAAGCAGGGTCCCCTTGGCGAAGCCCCTTCCTAGTATGAAAGTAGTTGCCAACATCATCGTTGACTTTGATAGCCACACTACCTCCAGAAACAAAACACTCTACCCATCAGCACCATTTTGGTGAAAACCCCTTCATTCGCAAAGTTTGCAAAAGAAAGGGCCATTTGACTTTGTCATATGCTTTTTCGAAGTCTATTTTGAAGATGACTCCATTCAACTTTTTACAGTGGAGCTCATGCACAATTTCATGCAGCACAACAACTCCATCTAGTCCTTGCATAAACGTTGTTTGAGTGGGTTTGACCACATGGTCAGCCACCCCGTTCAACCTATTAGTTGCCACCTTTGTGAATATCTTAAAGCTGACATTTAGAAGGCAAATCGGTCTATATTGTTGAATACGACTAGCCTCCTTAGTCTTGGGCAGAAGAATAATTTCCCCAAAGTTTAAACGGGCAATATCAAGGTTTTCAGCATGCAGTTGGTTAAACAACTGAACCAAATCCGCCTTAATCATATCCCAAAAACATTGATAAAAACTCTGCCGGAAAACCGTCTGGTCCCGGAGCCTTGTTGTGTTCCATTTGAAACACCGCGGCCCGAACATCCTCTTCAAAGAATGGAGAGGTTAAAAACTCATTTTCTGCCTCTGAAACTTGAGGTATATCATGAGTAATAGACTCGTCGAGCGCAAAAGGGCTTTGAGGTGAAGGTCCAAAAAGCTCTTTGTAGTACTTAGTAATGAAATTTTTTAGCGGTGCATCCCCCTCTATACGGCCTTCGTCTTGGTCAAGAGCGAAAATACGTTTCTTTCTATGTCTGCCATTGGCCAACATTTGAAAGTACTTCGTATTATCATCACCTTGAACAAGCGAGTCGGCCTTGCAACGTTGGTACCATTTAATCTCTTCCTCGCGTAAAAGGCGGGCAATTTGCTCATTTAGATGGCTTTTTTGCTCAATCTCAGCAGCAGGAAGAGGCCTCACCTTTGCAATTTTATCAAGGGTATCAATTAAGGTAGATAGTCGCAACTTTTCTTTTTTGTATACGCCGGTAGTGTGTTTAGCCCATCCACGAAGGAATCATCGCAAGGCGGGAATTCGATTGTTCCATCGTTGAATGGGCGCGTTACCCCGAGGTTGACGCGCCCACACTTTCTTAACCAGGTCATGGAATCCCTCTCTAGTGAGCCATCCCAGTTCAAATTTAAACTGTGGGCGGTTAGAGCTTGGAGTTGTTTGTCCAAAATCGGTTAGCAAAGGAGCATGATCCGATAGGGCCTCGGTTTGTTCTAGTGCGTGTACCGATGCAAGGGGATATTTATATTCCCTGATTGGTGGTCACTAGCACCCGGTCAAGTTTTTCATAAGCAGGGATTGATCGGTTATTGGCCCAGGTGTACTGACGACCAGACAAAGTGAGCTCCCGCAGGTCTAGGCTGTCAATAACATCATTGAAGAGGAAAGGCCACCTAGTGTCAAACCGGTCATTGTTTTCTTTCCTGTTGATATCTAAGGATATTAAAATCCCCCCGATTAGCATGGGATGGGGATTGTCCTGACAGGTATTAACAAGCTCTTTAAGGAAAGCAGACTTAAACTCCTCTTGAGCAGCGCCATATACAGCCACTAGACTCCAAAGGAAGTTGTCGGACTTGTTTCGAAGGTGAAATTTGATGTGATATTCAACCTTCGAAGTGGATAAAAGTTCCAAGTATGTCGAGTGGATGCCAAGCAAGATTCCACCAGACCTCCCGGACGGGGTAAAACGTGCCATTCATAATCATAACCACATGAAAAGTGGTCAAGAACACGTGTCTGAAAATCACGTTTACCCGATTCAGTGATGGCCACAAAGTCCAAGGCATGATCCTTAACACAATCGGCAATGTGTTTGTGTTTAGCCAAGTCACCAAGACCTCTGCTATTCCAAAACATACCTCTCATGATGAACCATTTTTATGTTTAGGTACCTTTGCCCTCTTAGATGGGCGCCCTCTTTTCTTCTCTGAAGTAGACTTGTTTTTTCGTACCGACGCGACAAGCTCACATAGCATGTTGTCGCGTGCGGTATCCTCCAAGTCTACTTCGGTTGTGTCTTTAACTAGATGAGAGAGAAGCTTGCCATCATGATCGGCATCAGCATCCACATCCTCCTCATCCGACACGAGAGGGTCAGAAAAAGTAGACAACCTAGGAGCAACCTTAAGCCGGTCGAACTCCATTTGTTTAAGAGCCCTAACAGAAACTTGTACCTCTTTCTCATTACGTCCTAACGAAACACCCAAGCAAGCAATATTTGCACAAACTCTAGAGTTATCGAAGGACAAAAAAGATTTGTGGGAGGAAGTACCTTCATAGTCGAGGTTGCGGGCTGCCGTCCTACGCATGGCCTTAGTCAGAGAGTCCTCGTCGGTGGCTGCCGTACCATCGACACCAACGAAGCGGCGACCGCTACGTCTCAGCGACGAGGGGGTGAAGTCGGCAGTAGCAACATCCCCGGTGTCTTCGAGCGGTGGAGTAAGCGAATGCGGCGAAGGTGAAGAGGCCCCAGAGGGTTGCACCTCAACCTCTGCGACGTAGGCCACCGATCCAATGGTGGATTGGGATGGCTGATGGAAGAACACAAAGAGAAGCATGGAGCCAAGAAAAGCAACGAGCCCGGCGAGGACCCCCAGTGAAAGAAAGCTGCACCTGCTACACTCATCGGCGTCGACCGCCGCGACTTCGTCGTCTCCGTGGTCGGGAGGGTCGTGGGTGAAGTACGTGATGATGAACCTTTCCTTCCATGCCCAGAAGCCATGCCAGCTGAGCTCTGCCGTGGCCGCGTCGACGACATTGACAGTGTCTCCGGCGGGACCATTGCTGGGAGCGGGCGGGTTCTCGATGTCTGCCATTAGCCATTATTGTTGGATCGGGAACTCCGGATGGACCTACGTGTTGGTGCTCCTCCGTGCTAGAATGCTGGTCCAATAAATATTGCAAGTGAGTCTCTTATTTCTTGTTGGTGTCGGTATCCAAAACCTCACCTTGGTCCAAACTTCTTCTCAGGCCAAACCACCGTGTACGGATTGGCCATCAGACTTCGGGAGGAGCAGGGTCAACAGCTAAAGGAGTATGCTATATGGCTACGCTCAATTTTTTTATTCTTCCCAAGTATAAAAGATGAAATATTTTGATCCTACTGAGCATTATTCTGAAGACATTTTTTTTATTCTTCCAAAGTAAAAAAGATGAAATATTTCGCACTTATTGCGCTGATGACAATTTATGCAAATCTGCACAAGAGGTTCTGTTCTTCTAACGGAAACCATCACCAGATTTTAGGCTCTAACGAGTCTTCCCATTAAAGCTCCTCGTGCAGCGGAATCAAACATGTTTTTTATAGAGGTGTAAGAGCATTATTTAACACATGAAAAAGTAGCCATCCTTCCATGTTGTCGTGGTTAGGAAAATTCGTAACGGCTTCTTTCATTGTTTCTCAAGTAAGCGCCAGTGGCTCGCGATCTTCCTACTTAAAACATACAGTATAATTTTAGCATGAACCTACATAGTAGCATATTTCAGTAGAAGTATGTAGATGCTTTCATGTGTCTACTGTGACGGAGCAACCAAATTGGTTGTGTTGAACTAGTTTATGCAAATTAGGCTTAATCAAATATTGCCTAGTCGCGACACCAGGCTGGGGGAGAGGTGCAAGCAGATGTTTGTAATTGGGAGTAGCATCTCCCCAAGCTTCTTGTTGTCCATATTTTTGGATTTTTCTTTGAAAATTAACTAAAGAAATGGAAACATAAGTACAACTAAAAAACGAAAGTAAATAAGGACTCTAGTAACCTTACCAGGGCAATGCAATACTTCCCCCCAAGCTGTCACTAGCTGGAATGAACGAACGATCAGGGTGTAGGTTGGAGTTGGGGGCTCGCGGGGAAGAGACTAGGCGTATGATGAGCTACGGCATCCTATCCCCTTGCCAGCGTCAGCCATATGCAAGTGACTAGGGCTTGGGATCAGCATGGTGGACGATGGTTCAGGGGCGGGTTGGAGTGGGGCTCGCGGGGATGAGACCAGGGACGGCGACGAGCCAGTGCAACCCCACCGCCGCCATCGCCGGCTTGTCCAGGGGCATCAATTGGGGGGGGTGGAAATATCTTTCAAGAGCGGCGTGGGGTCAACAAAAAATATCTAATGTCTCGAATAATTGGTAGGATCTTTGTTTTTGACTCGACAGAAAAACCAGGGCCTCACAGACGGAAAACACACACTTCTAAAAACCGGAGATAAATTTGGCAAGCAATAACTACCATATTACAGTTCGTATTCTACCACCAAATTTTGGAAACTTGTCTAAAGAAGGAGAGAAGAATAAGAAGCAAATCGACCTGCCTAGTTAATTCTATCGCCTGATCTTTCCCGCACGGGATCTAGACGAGTTATAGCACCGGATCTCCCTCCTCTCCAAACTCGCATATATACACACACAGACACACGAATTCTCCGTTCACAGCAAGCAATCCTGTAGTAGAAGTAGAACACACAGATAGATTTTCATCGATCGACGACCATGGACAGGCACACGATCCGCATCCTTGCGCTAGCCCTGCTGTCTCTGCATCTCCTGTGCTCCGCCACCATCGCGCAATGTAAGTATATATGCATCAAAGTTAAAACTTCTCTCGCCGTTTTATCTTTGTGATGATACTAATCGTCTTTCAAGCTCTATGCATTATTGTATTCTCTCTTCTGTTTCTCTCACCGGTTTATCTTCTCCTTGTCTTAAAGCCAAGCTCATCAAGTTACTTCTTACTATTCACCCGCAAAAAAAAAAGGTTACTTCTTACTATGCAAGTGCGATTTTTGTTTTCTCTTTTGTTCTTTGTTTTTTTGCATCTCTCTTTTCGTCTCTTGCCTGAGACAAGTTTCTCCCTTGTTAAGAAATCCGACAATTGTTTCATCATCTCCTTCTCAAAAGAAAAAAAATGTTTCATCATCTGCAAGTTGCTCCGCAGGCCGAACCATCGCCGACCTGCACGACGAGAAGATCAACTTTCCGAACGGGCTGTGCGGCGAGAACAAGCATTGCACCACTGAATTTTGCTACTGCTGCCTGATATATGACCGCTGCTACCTAACCATGGACACATGCAAGAGACACTGTGACAATCCACCCTTGTCTTCTTCGGAAGACTCGCAAGCGGCGGAGACGGCGACGACGATCCCTGCTCCTCTACCCGCTGCCTAGTCAAATTAATTCGCTCACATCTTTATTTTTGTCACGGGGCATATATGATAGTATGATGCTTTATGTGAGGAAAACAAGTTCGCAATAATTAAGAGCTTTAAAAAAGAATACTAGCTTTGTTGCAGGTTGATTTGTCATGTTGTGTTTAGACTTGTCCTCCCGGGAGCCAAATTGATACCTTAGTTGGAGATATATACAAAATCAGTAAATGTATAGCCTCTATAAATCAATAGACACTGCATATATAAAAGTGGTACATATGTGTATGCTATTCCACCAAACCATTGGCTTCGACATGGACGGCGAGAAGATCATTCTACCGAACCGGCTGTGCGGCATGGCAAAGTTGCGTGTTGGAGTTGAGACGACGAGCTAGCGAAAACGAGGTGGAAGACGAGGTTTTGCCTGCGCAAACTTGCCCCAGTTTCAGCTTTACTGATCCACCTTTTATGCGATTACAACGAAGGAAACGGGGCTCATGGCCTCCGGACTGTGCGCCACTCCTCTCCACAACGTTCGTGCCATCCCACAAATAGATTAGAGGGCGCAGGACTCGGACTCGATCGCTGCCTGACGAGCTATTCCCGCGGCAACGCTAACTGACGAAACTGAAGAAAAAAACACCTGAGCTATCTGAACTAACTGAACCTGAACATGCAAGGTTTATTCTAACAATCTCCTCCTAAGCCTTGCTATTCCTACTTTATTTTGACGATTCCAATCTTGCTCCTCAGCTCCTGGAACTTGATCTTGCCCAACGGCTTTGTCAGAATGTCCGCGAGCTGAAGTTCAGTGCCTATGTAGTCCACCGTGATCTTCTTCTCCTCCACACAATCCCTGATGAAATGAAATCGCAAGTCTATGTGCTTACTGCGATCATGATGGACAGGGTTCTTGGCGAGGGCGATTGCAGATTTGTTGTCCATCTTCAGAGTGGGCGCAGCAGCTTCTCTCCCCGTCAGATCCTTCAGGAGACGGGTGAGCCACACACCATAGCACGCCGCCGCCGTGGCGGCCATGTACTCGGCCTCACATGATGAGAGCGCCACCACTTTCTGCTTCAGCGATTGCCAAGAAACCGGACTTGCCATCCAGTTTTGCTCGTAACCCTCTCAACTTTTTAGCACATGCTATGTGGGTGTGAAATGATGATATCATGCCAATTTTCAACCTCTTCAGAGTTCAATTGAAGTGCTTTGAATTCAGGGTCATTTAGCTCAAAAAAAAATCAGTAAATGCATGAAAAATAAACAGATGAAGTCAGAAAGGGTTGAAAATTGATGATGTGGCTTTGAATGGTTCATTTTGAACACACAAAAGAAGAACTAGAAAAACTTTAATAGCAAAAAGAATTATCATAAAGTTTTTTGTTAGAAACAAAAATAACGAAAACTGTTTTTGAATATAATGATAAAACACAGTAATATTAAATAGAGGAAAAAAAAATCACTCCAAAATCTATTTTTATAGTAAAGTTAATCACAAACTAGTGATTCACACAAATTTCAAAGAATTCAAATTAAAACTATTCAAAATGGAAAACTAATGGCACTAACAGCAAGTTTTATTTTAACCTAAAAGCAAAAAGAATCTCTGAAAAACAGTTTGTATTTTGTTGTAAGTAGAAACAAAATAAAATAATAAAGCAAAAAAGAAAAAAACTGGAAAAAAATAGAAAAAAAATGCCACCCTACTGTGCCACCACGGCCTGGAATACGACTAGAAACCCAACCACGGGCCAGGATTCAGGCCCGCAGAAGGCCCAGTAGGCCCACAGGCAGCGAGAGTGTCACGTTAGGCCTGTAAGCCTGCATTGAGAGGAGCTCGAGAGGGCAGCGACAGTGGGGTTTTAAAACCACTCCGCGCCCCTCTCAACTAGCGAGGTGGGACTAAACTTTTGGCCGCGGGCAGCACAAGGCCTTTGGTCCCGGTTGGTGCCAGCAACAGGGACTAAAGGGGTGCATTGGTACCGGTTCGTGGCACGAACCGGGACCAATGCCACCCTTTAGTCCGGTTGGTGGCACCAACCGGGACCAAAGGCCTCTGTTTCCCCCCCTTTGGGCTGCTGAAAAGAGACCTTTGGTCCCGGTTGGTGGTACGAACCGGGACTAAAGGTGGCATTGGTCCCGGTTGGTTCCACGAACCGGGACCAATGCTTAGTGTATATAAGCAGCACTTGTGAAAATTTCCATTCAGTTCTTTGATCTGCGCTCTCTCCCCCGCCGTCCTCGTCCCCGTCGCCGGTGCCGCCCGAGCCCGCCTCCGTCCCCGTCGCGCGTGCCACCCCGAGCCCGCCGTCCCTCGTGCCGGCCTCCAGCCATCGCCCGCCCCCAGTGAGCACCCCCCTTTCCCATGGTCCCCTGCTCCCCGTCGCCGCGTGCTCCCCCGAAGCTCGGCCTTGCTCTGCCACTGCTCCATGGTCGCCGCCGGGCCCGACGCATTGAGAAGAGCAGCAACGCCGTGAAGGAGAGGAGAAGGAGTGGACAGTGAAGAGTAGCAGCAGCCCCCCTCCCCCACCCCTTCTGAATTTTCTGAATTTATTGATGAAATGCATAGAAGGGTTTGATGAAATGCTAGATGGCTTTGGGCATTTTTGAAATTTCTGAATTTTTTTGTGGTGAGGTACTGATGCAAGACAAAGGTGATGGCAAAATTTCAGAATTTTTGGAGTGGTTTAGAATAGGTTTTCAGCAAGGAATTTGAATCTGGTTCAAATTTCATTTGAACGAAATTTGAAAATTTTGAACTATGGATCAGAAGGTTTTTGGTGAAATGGAGTGTGGTATTGTCATGAAGTTGGTGTAATTTTTTCAAAAAAATTTAGGAAGTAAAAAATAGGGTTTTAGTTCAATGCCAAGATTGGACCAAAATTGAAAAATGGAAGTTGTGCTCAAAAGTTTCAAATGACCAAAGTGGGTTTTTGCATAAAAATGATCTATAGGCATCAGAGGACTTCAAAAAATTGTGGTATTTGAAAAGAATTATTTGAAATAGTTCTAGTGAACAGGGTCATTCTAGAGTTTGAAAATACTAATAAAAGAACTTTTTGGGCCAAATCATTATAAAAATAATTACTACTTATGTGTGTTGTTCATAGCATTTTTTTCAATGTATGTATGGATGGATATAGAAAATGTTCATATATGATGTTTTTTTTGTTCATAGACATTTTTCATGTATGATGTATTTTTTTAGATGTGCTATGTTTTTTCAGATGGAGATGAAATGAGATGAGATGTCTATTTGTTGATAAACATAACCCCGATAACTTCAATTCCCTCGGGCTTATTATTTTTGTGAGCATAGAAATTTTTGTACTTGTATGTGTTTGATCACCGCGGACTTATATAATTGATTGGACTATGGAGTGCATATTTAGTCGAGTCCAACATCAATATTTGTGAATGATTTCATATTGTTGGGCACCGCAGATAGTTGTGAGGGAGTTTTTCCTTGTTTGAGGCATGTGATCTAGATAATGTCCAATGCCTCTATCGCGAACATAGTTATATTGGACAATTGATCTTCATATAAATGAAGCATAAAAGTTTAGCAAACAGTTTGGCAATCACTTAGAAATTTTCATGTTGTAGGAGTACATGCAAAAAAATTCAGAGTTGTTCATCACTTCGACATGAGGGGGGACGTCGATCAACCCCCTCTCGCCCGAACAAGTTATGTATTATTTTATATCACGGTGGACATATATCAAAGTTTGATCATATGTCAAAGTTTGAATTTTGACATATGCAACATTTGATCATATATCAAAGTTTGATCATATGTCAAAGTTTGAATTTTGACATATGCAACATTTGATCATATGTCAAAGTTTGATCATATGTCAAGTTTGAATTTTGACATATATAGATTTATCAAGAATGCCCCCATTATGGATGTGCACAAGTTGATCCAATTTTTTCTGATTCATCTTATATATATATTTTATATGTCACGTTGTCTGTCAAAGTATTGAAGAAATCCATGGCTTCATCATTAGTCAGAAGTAACAGGCGTATGATGCTACGAAGCTCTTCAAAGTTGTTTTAGAACGGAGTTCCTGATAGAAAATTCGCCTTTTGGTACGAATTTAGCAAAGGCCTTCCAAATAGCGATTCGGAAGGCTCTTGCTAACTTTGTACCAAAAAGCGAATTATTCTATCGGGAACTCCGTTTCAAAACAACTTTGAGAGCTTCGTACTATTATACGCTCGTCATTTCCGGCTAATGATGAAGTCATGGTTTTCTTGAATTCTTGACACTAGACAAGTGACATATAGAAGGGTAGATGAGATCAGGAAAAATAGGACCATTTTCTGCACATCGAGAATGGCGTCATTTTGTTAAATCCTTGTCGGACCGGACGTCGGACATTCATGAGAGAGGCGGTCCGACCCAAACCCTAGAAGGTTGTCGAGGCCACCCAAACCTAGAAGCGTTGCCTAGGCCACCCCAAACCCTAGAAGCGTTGTCGAGGCCACCCCAAACCATAAACGTCGAGCTAGCTAGGTCTACGTTTGCACTAATATATCCATGTATGTTTGTATATTAATTGCCAGTGTGTAATATTTGAGAAACTATGGAGCACCGAGAAATCGAAGCAGAACAGTTGTTGGGGACATAATCCTCGGCGGAGGTGATGTCTTGTCGTTTCTCAACGACACTGATGGTCTGGAAGGAGAGGGTGAAGCAGGCTCCGGTGATCGAACAATGGAGGTGGAAGGACATGATTATGATGGCTCCGGTGACGGAATGCCGGTGAAGAAGGAGACCGTGATGACTGCTCCGTGAGCGAACGGAGGAAGGAGATGTTGCAAAATCCGGCGAGGTATATATATTAATAAGCCTGTGCTGACTAGCTAATTCATGCATAATTGTTTTGGTATGTACACATATTAACTCTCTTCTTTCTTTCTTTTCTAGCCCTCCGGATCGAGCCAAACTCGGTAACGAGACGAGGCCCGAAGAAAAGGTTGCGCCAGGATGAAAGGTTCACGATCACAGCAATCAAGGGCGATGGCCACCGATTGAACCCAGCCGGACCAAGGAAGCATTTTCTGCTCAGTCGGGGTTCTTGTTAGGGACATGATCCCGATCAGCATCCACCAATGGAATAAGCTAAGAGCGAAGACCCTCAAGTGTCTTTTGTCAACGATAGACAGAAAGATGATCTTTGGACCGCGCTGAAGGCAAATTTCACCCTACCGCTAGAGGAGGATCTGGATAAGCAGTTATAGAGCCATTGGTCAAGGCTCATGTCTTAGAAGATGGCAGATCTATTCAGGAGGTGGAAGAATGAGTTGAAATCAACGTTTGTCGACAAAGGGAAGACTTCAGAATTCACCGACCGATTTGAGAAGATAAGAGATCAATGGCCCGCATTTGTGGCCACAAGACATCGGAGAAGAGTAGAAGATGTCAGCGACAAACAAGAAAAATGCTGCAAAGAAGGAGTATCACCATCGCACGGGGTCAGGTGGCTACCTCAAAGCCCGGCGTTGTGGGACAAGGCTGAGAAGGACCTGCTTGATAAAGGGGTCGAACCAGAGACATTGAACTGGCCAGATCGTTCAAGGACTTGGTTCTTCGGGGTGTGGGAACCTTGGACCCTGAAACAGGGAAGTGCCGTTGGACGAAGGAGAACTTGAAATACCCGTCAAGAAGCTTCAGAAGTATATCGCGCAGCGCAGCAAGGGACGTTCGTCCCGACAGAGAGAACGACGAGCTCACACAGGCCCTCGGGAATCCTGAGCACCCAGGACGAACACGAGGCACGGCAGGCTCCGTTGCGTGGAAGGAAGGGTTTCCCAGCGCAGGCGGTTACAAAACCCGGGAGAGGAGGAGGAAAGTGAGCCGACCGAACTGCAGAAGCTGAATGCATGGGTACGAGCGCTGAGGAACAAGCACTAGTTCAGAGGCAGCGACCTCCGAAGCTACCCCGCCATCTCAGCGGAGAAGCAGCGTGGCTTCCACCGAGCTCCTTCAGCAGCCTCACTTCACGGCTCCCAGCTACCCCGTGGATGCTATCACGGAGGCTCAAGATTGCCACCTTATGGCGCAATGGCAGCACCTCAAAGTCAAGGCGGCTGTCTGCTCGTTTGCACCTCCTCAACCCGGCGCAACTTTTCACTGCCTTCCGATTCCAGAAGGCTATGCTGTTGTGATGGTCGATGAAATAACGGAGGGATTTGAGGAGCTCGAGCTTGACCACCCTACCGGTGAAGGGGAGACTCAGCTGGGTCTTGCTCTGAAGACTCCATGTCTATGGCGGAAGGAGCTCATCAACCTTCCGAACTGGACGCCTCCGCCTCCTCCTCCGGTGAGTCAGGGCACTCCGCCTCCTCCTCCGCTCCTCCTGGCGAGTGATCAGGGCACTCCGCCTCCTTCTCCGGTCCGCTCCGGCGCGTGGCGGCCCCGCCCTCTTCCAGCTGCTCCGGCGCGTGGCGACACTCCGCCTCCTTCTCCGCCTGCGCCGGCGCGTCCGAGCAGCCCGCTCCTTTTCCGCCTCGTCAACAACAGCGGAAGACAGCCGCCGCCACTCGGCTGCTCGGCGCGTCGTAGCACTCCGCCTCCTTCTCCGCCTCGTAAGCAATGAAGGAAGACAGCCGCAGCCGCTCCGGCTGCTCCGGCGTCTAGCAGTACAGCCAGAGGCGGGAGGCAATACAAATTCGGTCCATCTCTAAGCCTCTAGAGAAGTTACCATACGAGATGACCGAGGAGGAAAACACGGAGATCTGTCAAGCCCAAGTGAAGGACTTTTTTGCAAAGAAAAATCCACCTCCGGAGGAGAAGATGGATCCGGTGAAATTGAAGCGCACTTTGAAGAACCTGAAGCGACCACCACCGCCTCGCCGGATGACAACCATGTTCCGCTCTGAAAAAGGCAGTGGAAGGAGCGCGCCGGTGGGAACTACTTCAAGTGACAAAAGGTTACAAGAACGAAAAGAGGGAACAAAATTCCCCAGCTCGGCGAACAGGCAAACCAATCGTGCCCCCGCTCAAGGTGTCTAGCGATATCGTCGCAAATCTGCCGGGATGGTGCCCGGTACCAATCCTGGTGTATACCTGCCCGACGATGCACATTTTGATACAATGGAGGTGGACGAACACAAATACCAGTACGGGAAGCCTCTCGTCAGACCTGGTGATCCTCCTCTAACAACGATGATGCGAAGATTCCATAAGTGGTACATGGACACCTGCAAGTCTGGGAAGGATATTTTGACGCTGAGAGTTAAAGAGGAGGACGACCTCGTTGGAATTGATCTGTTGTCTGTTCCATTTGAGGAGTTCTTCCAGTTTTTCAATCAAAAGGACCTCGATAAAATAATCATCACTTGCTACTGTCTGTAAGTACTATACTTCTGTAATTAAGTCTCTATATATAGCTCAGCTCTTTCATTGCATGTAATATAATTATCCTCACTATATTATGCAATTGAAGATCGTCGAATGCAGAAATGCACAAATCTATGATATTGGGTTCATTAACACAAATCTCATAGATGAATGGACGGTTACATATAATGCGAAAGAAACCGAGGCCAACTTGCTACAATCGTTGCTTAAAAATCAAAACAAAGATAAAATACTCTTTCCTTACAACTTCAAGTGAGTGTTACTGTCTTCTGCATATTCGGTTTCCCTTATTACTCGAGGTTATAGTAATGTAATTGATGAGTTATGCATGCATGCGCAGCTTGAACTTTATTCTCCTAGAGATTAAGCTTGAGCAGGGACTAGTAACCGTATTAGAGTCAAGACAAAATGATCCCAAGGAGTATGCGGCCATGACTGAAATGCTCCATAAGTAAGTTCAATCGATCATTATCGCACCATACCGGCAACTTTGGTCATTTCCTGATATCAAGTAATTATTTTCTTTGTCTCGCAGGGTTTGGAAAGTGTTCACCACAGAAGCTCCGGGACTGCCGGGGGAGCTGCGATTTACACACCCGAAAGTAAGTACTAAGCTAGTCCGCGCATCTCCCATTGATTCTAGCTAGTTTCATCAATACCATTTATAATGCTTGATTATCAGTTTGATTGACCTTTATTTCTCGTAAAGTGGTTGTGGCAGGAAGGCGGGAATAATTTTTGTGGATACTACGTTTGCGAGTACATCTACAATGCGACGACTCTAAGCGGGGCCTCTGAAAAACAATATGAAGTGCGTAAGCAATAATATTCAAAATTTTATTTTATTACCATCATTTGTGTTGAGTTTCAGTCATATATATGTATTGACCCCCTTCTTCAAATTAGATTTGGCAGATGCGGGATGAACTCCTACCACAAGATCGCATAAAAGCAATTCAAGAGGAATTGGCGGGATTCTTCTTGACCACGTCATCAATCCAGCCGGAGAATACCATGTGGAACTTGACATCAAATGTTAGGGATTGTAAGAGATCTTATATTGTATATATGTAGCTAGTAGCGTCGGATAGATATACGAAACTTGTTGTTCGACCACTCTCCGGAGAAGGAGAGGGTCGATCACTTCTCTTTGTATATGTTCATGACGATCTTGTGTACTTAATGGTTTCCTTCATTTGCTTACTAGCTAGCGTGTCGAGTCCTCTCTATACGTATAGTAGTAGGTCGA
>CM022298.1:17817279-17965387 GCA_011799875.1 Thinopyrum elongatum | reverse complement strand
CCGGTAGCTGCAGCCGTAGTCGATCGTGCCGGCGACGTAGGTAGGATATGCTTGACCGCCGTGAGGTGCTCCGTCGTTGCGCTTCCATGAACCTGCTCACATACCCGACGGCAAACGAAATGTCTGGTCGAGTGTGAACCAGATACCTGAGACTGCCGACGATGCTTCGTAGTGGCTGGCGTCCGTCGATGGTGGAGCCTGGGCTCCATAGGCGCGTGGCAGGGGTTGCAGTCATCATGTTGGCCTTCTCCAGAATCTTGCGTGCGTAGCAGCTTGGCCGAGCGTGACCCCGTGCGCGCTCTGGTGCACCTCGATGCCGAGGTAGTAGGTGAGCAGGCCAGATCGCTCATGCGAAACTTGGCCATCATCTCACCTATGCATGCGATGCTGCATGTCGCGCTGTGCCGGTGAGTGGGTGGCCGTGAGACACGCCCACCAAGAGGCCGCCGACGAGTCGCGTGCTCAGCCGCTTTGACAAACCCCAGCAACGCAGCGAGCGTGGCGTCCAGCTTGGATTCCAAGCCACGGGGCTTGTCGCAGCGCAGAGCGTAGAGCGCCTTCTTCAACTTCAGCACCTTGTGCTCCTCCCCTGCAACGACAAAACCCGGCGGCTGCGGACGTACACCTCCTCCGCCAAGTCGGCGTTGAGGAAGGCAGACTTCACATCCATGTGATGGACGCGCCGTCTTCCTGCGCGGCGAGTGCGAGCATCAAACGCACCGAGTCCATGCGAGCAACCGGCGCGAATACCTCATCGAAGTCGATGCCCTGCTGCTGGACGAAGCCTCTTGCCACCAGCCGCGCCTTGTACTTGGTCACCACTCCGCCCTCGTCGCGCTTGACCTTAAACACCCATTCAATCCGATGGGAGTGGCCTGGGGGAAGATCAGTGAGCTCCCAGGTTTGATTCTCCTCAATCGAGCCAATTTCCTCGATCATGGCCTTTCTCCAGCTCGGCTCGTGCTCGTTCAGAGAACGAGGACGGCTCCTCCGCAGAAGTGAGCAGCAGCTCCTCCTCCTCATCAGGTCTGGACCGAACAGGTCAGACACACGCCGGAAGCGAAGAGGACGTGGGGTCCACGGCTGCATGTGCATCTCCGAGATGGCGTTGTGGGTGGCGTGACTACGCGATCCGTGGACTGCTCGCGGAGATGCTGAAGTTGTTGCTGAGCTGGGCGTCGCGGGCTCGGTATGTGTTGGAGATGTCCTTGCAGCTGAGCTGGGCATGGCGGCTCGGCGTGTGTTGGGGACGCTGCCACCGCTGCTTCTGATGCGCCGCCCGCCGTCGCTACGGCTGGCTCTCTGGCGTCGGGCGCGTCGCTCCGGCCGCACCAGAAAACTGACGCGGCGGTGTGTTGGGCACAATCCTCCCTGCCATTGCGAGGTACGCGCGCGCACCTCGTAGTCGATGGTGAAGGCGTTGGTGCCCGAAGCACGCTCCTCCGCATCCCAGTTCCAGTGTGCTCCCTCGTCGAAGACGGCGTCGCGCGTCACATGGACGCGCCCACCAACCGGATCGAAGACGCGAACGCCTTGCCGCCTTCCTCGTAGCCGATGAACACCATCGGCGGCGATCTGTCGTCGAGTTTTTTTAGGTGCGGGCGCACGTTCTTGACATGTGCCACACACCCGAAAGTGCGGAGGAAGTGCACCGCAGGACGCGCCCCATGCCAGGCCTCGTACGGGGTCATGCCGCGCACACTCTTGTAGGGTGCGGTTGAGAAGGAAAACGGCCGTGGTCACCGCTTCTCCCCAGAACTTGGCGGGCATCGCCGTCGCCTTCATCATGCTCCGCGCCATTGACACCCACCGTCTGGTTGCGCCGCTCGACCACCCGTTCTGCTGGGGTGAGTACGGAGCGGTGAGCTGTCGCTGGCTCGCTGCACGCCACGATCAGCGCAGTACTCGTGAACTCGACGGAAGTGAATTCGCCGCCGCGATCAGTGCGCAGCGCACGGAGCTTGGCCGACTGGATCGGGCTCTTGGAAGCGACGGATCGCGTCCGGCGCCTCGTCCTTGCTGCTTAGTAGTGTCAGCCACATGAACTGGACATATCATCAACAAGGAGCAGGAAGAGTAACGACCGGCCAGAAGGAGTCGCCGGAGAGATAGGGCCACACAAATCGCCATGTACAAGCTCCAGTGCGTGCTGGCTCGATAGTTCGCCACGTCCGGGAACGACGCACGGCGCTGCTTGCCTGCCAGGCAGCTGTCGCAGAGCTGATCAACGTGCTCGACCGCCGGCATGCTGCGCACCATGCCCTGTCGAGCCAGCATCTGGAGGGAATTGAAATTCATGTGCCCGTACCTTGCGTGCCACCGCACGCCTCGTCTTGTGTCGCGCGCGTCGCCAAGCACACCGGCCTGGCCAGCTGCATGTCGTAGGGGTAGAGACGATTGCGTGCTCTGGACGCGCGTGCGAACACAGTGCCGCGCCGATCACTCAACGTGAATATGCCGTCGGCGATCTCCGTCCTGCAGCCGCTCTCGTCCAGTGCCCGACGCTGATGATGGAGCTGCGCAAGCGAGGAATGAAGTAGACTCCGGTGAGGACACGGTGGCCTCCGTTGCTGTCGGTGAAGAGGACGGACCCGCGTCCATGAATCGCCACGACACGATCCGTCGCCAAACTTCAGGGTGCCAGCGACGCGGCGGTCGAGCTCGTGAAAGCACGCCGCGCTTCCCGACATGTGGTTCGAGGGCGCGGTGTCCAAAATACCACTGGAGTCGTGCTCCTCCTCCGTGCGCCCGAGGTGAACCTCGGCGTGCTCTTCGACGAGCTCGACGTACTCGTCGACGCGCTCACCGTCGTGTGGTGATGGTGCACACCTGCGCCATGAGGAAGGTTGGATCCTCGTCATCTGCGCCTTCTGCCTGAGTGAGCTTCGCAGCCTCCTCCTCTTCTTCTTGCGGCAGTCCCGAGCCCAATGGCCGGGGATGCCGCAGTACCTGCACTTGTCGTCGTCAGCCTTTCCGGTGCCGCGCCCGCCGCGGCCACGTCCACGGCCTCTGCCGCGCTGACGCCGCCTCGCGGCGCATTGCTGCTCGAGCCGCCCCCCCCTTGAGGCGTGCGTGCCACTCCTCCTCCGTCATCAGGAGCCGGCCGACGCCGGTCTCGGCCTGCTCGAGATCGTACCTCTCCTCAGCGGCCTTGAGCCGCCCGTGAGCTCCTCCACCGACAGAGTGTCCAAATCGACGAGGGTTTCAATGGAGAGCGCGATCTGAGAGTACCTCTTGGGGACGACGAGAGAAAACTTGCGCACAACCCGCTTCTCGTGCACAGTTTCTCCGAGCTGTGCCATCTGGGCCACCATGTTTGAGATTCTAGGCGGAAGTCATCGACGGTCTCGCCGTCGGCGAAGCGGATGTCGCTGTACTGCTTGGAGATGGTCGGAGCTAGCCTCGCGGACGTGCGCCCACACGAGACGCATCGTCTTGACGGTGTCCCACACCTCCTTGCTGTGGCCTTGCCAGCAGGGTAGGGCCATTTGGTGGCGCCCGCGCAGGATTGCTTCGAGCGCCAGCCGGTCGTCGCTGCGCTCCGCCGTGCCCGTCTGCACGGGCCCAGAGGTAGCGGCCTCCATCATGACCTGCATAAGAACAGCCCAGTCGGTGTAGTTGGTTCGGGTCAGCTGCGGCCACGCCGCACCGCCGATGTCGCGCGCCATCCGCGTCGTGGATCTCTCAGCCACGGCAAGCTCGTTGCCGTCGGAGACCCGTGCCCGCGGAGTGGCCGGCGACTTGCTACCACCGGAATTGTCAGGGCCCGCCATTCCCAAGGTCAGGACCTCGCTCTGATGCCAAGTGTTGGAGTTGAGACGACGAGCTAGCGAAAACGAGGTGGAAGACGAGGTTTTGCCTGCGCAAACTTGCCCCAGTTTTCTGCTTTACTGATCCACCTTTTATGCGAGATTACAACGAAGGAAACGGGGCTCATGGCCTCCGGACTGTGCGCCACTCCTCTCCACAACGTTCGTGCCATCCACCCCCCCCTTTACAAAAAAACAAAAACCCCAGCTCTTGAGCTGGTGACACGTGGATGATCTTTGGTCCCGGTTGGTGTTACCAACCGGGACTAAAGGCCCTCCTCTCTGGGCTCGCCCAGCGGCCACGTGGAGCCCTATCTGTCCCGGTTCGTATAAGAACCGGGACTAAAGGTGTTGGGCTTTAGTCCCGACCCTTTAGTCCCGGTTCCCGAACCGGGACAAATGGGCCTTTTTCTACTAGTGTCCTATGGGGCCTTAACACGATGACTTCCCGACTATCTACTACAACAAGGTTTGTCCGGCTCTGGTGAGGAAGGGGCGATGATAGCGGCGCGCCTTTGGTTTGTAGTCATCACTAGGTGGTCCACGGACATGGTTGTAATTTTTATTACCTCCGTTGTTCTTTGTACTGCCATGATTGAAAGTTTCTCGCAAAAAATAACTCATATTTGGTTTGTCCAATTTGTGATCAAAGTTCAAATTTAAAATACGTGCATACCTTATTTATTACTCCCTCTATTCCACAATGTAGTGTGCTCGTGTTTCCCGAGATCTAAATTTGACGATACATTTAACCAAGGAGACCGAATGCGGTGGGAGCAAAAATTATACCATTGAATTTGTATCGAAAATACGAATTCAGTGGTATAATTTCTGCTGCCGCCGCAGTCGGTCTTGTTGGTTAAATTTATGGTAAAATTTAGATCTCGAAAAGCGCGGGCACACTACATTCTGGAACGGAGGGAGTAGAATGGAGGAAGTGCATGTCTTGGAGTTTGTACATACATTGTCCTTAATTTTTATTTCAATGGATAAGTTGGTCCTTCTTATTCCAATGGCTAAGAGTATCTCCAGCATGGACCCTAAACACAGTCCATATACAGTTTATTGGGGCTAGAGTAACAAAACGTGCTCCAGCAGGGCCCCTAAAGGTGGCTGGGGCCGACAAGTTCAGCAGGTGCAGCTTTCTTTGTCTGGGGTTTTGGCAGGGCTTGACATTTTCGTCGGCTCCATGCTTCTCCTGGTGTATTAGACGTAGTGATCCGTCGAGAGGCTATTGGTAGCGAGTGAAGAAAAATGTCAGTACAAATGCCACTGCAACGATCCAACAATTATTTTTGAGGTTGTTGTATCAGAGGATATATGAATCTGGCATTCATTCTTTGGATTGCCTCCCTCTCACAATGACTTGAATATGCTGTCGAGATCACCACTGTTTGCTAGGCTTGTTGTCGAAGGTGCCCCTCACAACTATACGGTCAATGATCATGAGTACACGATGGGTTATAACCTTGCGGATGGAATCTATCCTTCATGGGCCATATTTGTCAAAACAATTCCGCGTCCAAAAGGTAACAAAAGTTCTCACTTTGCAAAACGTCAAGAGTCGACTAGGAAGGATGTGGAGAGAGCTTTCGGTGTGCTTCAAAAGTATTTTGCAATCATTCAGGGGCCCGCCGAGTATTGGAACTCTATGGTTCTATGGCAAATCATGACTTGTTGCATCATTTTGCATAACATAATCATTGAAGATGACAGAGACATGCCTGAGAACTTTCCGTACATCACCAATGTGAATCCTGTAGAGCCAGAGCATGATCTTAATAGGATCCTGGCATTTCTCGAGGCACATCGTAGTATCGAGAAGCGAGAAGTTCATACCTAACTCTAACATGATCTTGCTGAGCATCAGTGGCATCTCCATAGCACTTCATAGTCGTGCTTTTATCATGTTATTTACTTCATTTGAACCATGCAGTGTGTTTGAATTTGAATAATTTGATTTGTATATGAATTTGTAATATTCGTGAATTGTGTGAACATTAATTGTTATGTTTGGTTTTATATGTGTGCTAATATGTAGTTGCAATGTAACTAGAATTGGAATAATTTGGCAAAAACAAAATTTTACACCGCTAAATTCAGTGGATCGACTACAGACAACCAAAATTTAGTGGAGTAAAAAAAACTACTCCACTAAAATTTACTCGGCCATTTACTCCTCCATTTCTTAGGGGATCGGCTAGAGATGCCCTTACGTCACCAGATTTGGGTGACCGTGTCAAGTATGAATGTTGTCTGTATGTCGGTCGTATAGCAAGCATAGCTGCGATATGTTGTTGGGGGATAGGGTATTTGATTGATTGATTAAAAGCATGCATCTTCATGTGCAGCATCACCTTTGTCGTGCCCGTGGTTAAGGCTCAAAATCTCCAAGGGAGGAAACTCTTCGGTTCCTGTACATGATGCTTGGCTATACTGCGGGATAATCTACATCGTGCATTTGATGCCAGGGTCTTCCTCGATACTCACAGTGAACGGAATTAGCTTGTTCATGTAGGCCGGCTGCCTCGCATTGTTCATCTAGTACGGCGGAACCGTCCTGTGCCGAAGGACCATGAAGCAGCTGCTGGGAGTGATGGTTGTGCCTGCGAGGCTGGCCATCCTCATGATCGTGCTGGTTAAGGTGACCAAGGTATGCAGCCATAAGTTCGTCAGCGTCATCGCGACCACCTTCACCACTGTCGCATTCGTTGTCAGCATGATCGTTCACATTGTAAGTGCATCATCATCTTCTCTTCTCGTCTTTGATTTTGTAGTGTATTGTGCACTGTACTGGACATATATATACTCTGTTATGAAACTAGCAATGAACAATGACACTTGTGTTTGTGCTTCGCTAGATCGCTTTGAAGAACAACAAGTAGAGCCATCACATCCTGCAACTCCTCGGAAACTTGGTGAACACCAAAATTTGGACTGTCTATGGTTTTATGAGCAACCCTATTAGCGTGTTCATCTTGGTAAGACAACTGGTCCCATTCCCAAGCACAAGCCCTTCCCTCTATAATAGCTAGGCTAAAACTAAACTCTACTGTGGTTGTGGTTAGCCGAACATCATAGGCACTGTCATCACCGCCAAAATAGTCTGTACACAACTTTAATTTTAAGTTTTCAAATCACTATTTAATGTCTCGCCCATTGCCCCACTCCTCTTGATATAGATACATATTTTATACTAAAATTTTATACTTACCATAATACCGTGTTAAGGATTATAATTTTTTATTACTTATTTGGCATACTTAACAACATAGGAAAGTTAAATATTAGTTGTCTTGTTTATTTATTATATGTTTGTAATGTATATCATTGAAAAATACTCATGTGTTGCGTTGAATTCAATTTGTACTTTCCCAAAAAAAAGTTGTAAATTAGGTTTTCATACTTGTGTAAATTGTGTAGTTCATACATATCTATGTTAAATATCTCTAAAACATTGGTTCAACAAATATCGCAATAGTGGTTGTACTATGTGATTAGGAAACCATATCTGTAGGAAATTCTAGAGTACAATTTAATAATACATAATGGATTGCTTCAGATATACTCGTTCTTGGAGCACCCATGTACGAAACTAATCATATATGTGTTAAACCCGTTTAACAGACGTACCTATATACTCTTTTTTAAACAAAAAATAATGGATGTACATCTGTACACCCATATGCTAATCCAGCTCCGTCCATGACCACTGCAGTGCAGATGATTGCCAAACTTATCTTCTTCATCTCCCGCCGCAATCAAACCAAAACCAGGACAGGCCTGCCGCCGGTCTTGATGCATAATGAGCGCTCATGATGCTATTGTGTGTTTCATTACATCGAAATGCATGCTCTACAAATCTTAACTATTATCTTGTCGGTGCTGATGCAGCATAAACACTTATGATGTTGTCATGTGTTCCATCCGAATAAATCCCCTAATGTCTGAACTAGTCATCTTATGCTGTACTACATTAGTTGGGTTTCCTACTTCATTTGGCATTACGACTTTGCTTGCGTTGGCTATTAAAAAAAGTGGCTGTGCTACCTTACTTGACCCTGAGATGGTCCTCTTTGCGTTTACATTATTATGCTTCCTAGGACCTGTCATACTTCATGATTGGTGCCAGTCCTCAAAATCATGGCCAATATATTGTGAATCAGCAACCGCTATATTCTTCCTCCCCACGAAAAATAATCACGGGGACAGAATTTCAGCAACATGAAAGCATTGCATGCCAGGAAACAATGGCTCCAACGGCTTCATCCTTTGTTGCCAAGTCACCGATAGGTGCGGACATGACCAAAAGCGACCAGTCAGGAGAGGGAAGAAAAGAAAGCCCAAATCAAGCATATACATCATGGATTTAGGAACATTCCATGGATTTAGGAAATTCATGGATTACGAGCCTACTAGTTCGAACATTTAGGAGCATTCCATATATAAGACACGGGGCTATAGTTAATATCTAATTTTATACGTCCAACTCGAGTATACAATTGGCTCCCGGGAGAACATGTCTAAACGCAATAGACAAATCAAACCTAATTTGCGAACATGTTTTTCCAAACATAAAGCATCATATCCTCATGACGAAAATAAATACGTGAGCCAATTAATTTGATTGGACAATGGGTAAACCAGCATGGTCGTCGTCGCCGTCTCCGCCGCTAGCAAGTCTTCCGAAGAAGACGAGGGTGGATTGTCAGTGTCTCTTGCATGCGTCCATGGTTAGGTGGCAGCGGTCATATACAGGCAGCAGTAGCAAAATTCAGTGTGCAATGCTGTTTCTTGCCGCACAGCCCGTTGGGAAAGTTGATCTTCTCGTCGTGCAGGTCGGCAATGGTTCGGCCTGCCGAGGAACATGCAGATGATGAAACATTTTTTTCTTTTGAAAAGGAGGCGATGAAACAATTGTCAGATTTGTTAACAAGCGAGAAACTTGTCTCAGGCAAGAGATTAAAAGAGAGGAGCAAAAAAACAAGGAACAAAAGAAAAAAGAAAAATCGCACGCGTGCGTAGTCTATATCTATATCTATATCTATACCTACTAATAAAGCAAGGTGTGTTTCGCTAATTTTTTCATCCGTTCACCATGGAAAAGATTTTTTTTTCTATCCGAGGTGGTACTAAATTTTTATGCGTTTGTCTGCTAGAAAGAGAATTTTCGTACGTGGGCCGCGCGCTATGGCCCAGCGAAGCCAGGCCACTTATTTTTCTGCCCACGCGGCTGGGAAAATTTTATTTTCTGCTCTAGACGACAAATAGTCGAGTTTTGCATAGGACAACCAATATTGGGCTGGCCCATTTGTCTTTATTTCTGTTTTAATTCTATTTTTATTCTTATTTTCTATCTCTTTTTTCCCTTCCAAGTTTATTTTTCTTTTTGAATTTATTTCATAAATTAAAAATTCTTTAAACAGTTAAGAATTAAAAAACAATTTTCGGAAAATGTTCAGAATTCCAAAATTTTGTTGCTATTTTGAAAAAATATTCGGAACTTGCAAAAGGTTTCCTTTTTTCAAAAACAAATATTGTTTTTTTAAATTGTTCGAGATGTCTAAAAATAAAATGGCATTTCAAAAAATGCTCAAAATTCGAAAAATATTCTTGTTTTAGTGAAATTTTCACAATGAAAAATAATGTTTGAAGTTTTTTTCTTTTTGAATTTATTCAATAAATTAAAAATTCTCAAAATAAAGTTCAGACTTAAGAAAAACAAATTTTTGAAAATGTTAAGAATTCCAAAATTTTATTGCTATTTTGAAAAATAATCGGAATATGGAAAAAGTTTCCCATTTTTCAGAAAACAATTTTTATTTTTCAAGATTGTTCGAGATGTGTAGAAAGAAAATGGCATTTCAAAAATGCTCCGAATTTGAAAAATATTCTTATTTTAATGAAATTTTCACAACTAAAAATAATGTTTTTTATAAAAGGTACATATTTTCAAAAAATCTTATGAATTTTCAACACATGTTCCCATTCTTAAAAAATGTTAACAAAGTCAAGTAATGTTAATGTTTTTATAAAAAAAGTTGTTGTTTTCAGAAAAAGTTTGTGAATTTAAAAAGTTGTTCCCTTTCATATTTTGTTTGCGTTTTTCCAGAAGTGTACATAATTTTCAAAAAATTGTTCCGGATTTAAAAAATTATTCATTTTTCCTAAAATATTCAGAAACTTCATACCTTAAAATCCTCTCACAATTGAAAGGATTAAAAAAAAAGTAGATTGAATAACTCATGGGCCTTCTCTGGCGTACGGTGACGTAACAAAACTCTTAAATGCCCTCGATCAATGAATGGAAAAATAGCGGATTGATTCCTTCACACGTGGCGAAACCGTGAAGCTAAATGTTCCTTTTTTCGTGTGCATATTGAGTTTTGCTTGCACATATAATTCTCAGTGACTTTAAATGCATATTATTTTATGTCCCGTTGCAACGCACGGGCATATGTGCTAGTAAGAAGTAACTTGATGAGCTTGGCTTTAAGACAAGGAGAAGATAACACGATGAGAGAAACAGAAGAGAGAATACAAAAATTGCGCGTGCATAGAGCTTGAAAGATGATTGGTATCATCACAGAGATAAATAGCTGAGAGAAGCTGCAACTTTAATGCATCTAAACTTACATTGCGCGATGGTGGCGGAGCACAGGAGATGCAGAGACAGCAGGGCTAGCGCAAGGATGCGGATCATGTGCCTGTCCATGGTCGTGGATAGATAAAAAGCTTTCTATGTGTTCTACTTCTACTACAAGATTGCTTGCTATGAACGAAGAAATCGTGTGTGTGTGTGATAAAGCGTCCCTTTTTGAAAAAATTACTCGTCTCGATCCCGTGCGGGAAACATCAGGCGATAGAATTAACTAGGCAGATCGATTTGCTTCTTATTCTTCTCTCCTTCTTTAGACAAGTTTCCAAAATTTGGTGGTAGAATGCGAACTGTAATATGGTAGTTACTGCTTGCCAGATTTATCTCCTGTTTTTAGAAGTGTGTGTTTTCCGTCTGTGATATGGAAATTATCACGTATCTTTTAGTCTTGAGACAATAAATATTTTTTGTTGTCCCCACACTGCTGCCGAAAGCTGCCCCCGCCCTCATCTATGCCCCTGGACAAGCTGGCAATGGCGGTGGTGGGGTTGCACTGACTCGTCGTCGTTCCTGCTCTCATCCCCGCGAGCCCCACTCCAACCCGCCCCAGAACCATCGTCCCCCACGCTGATCCCAAACCCTAGTCGCTTGCATGGCTGACACTGGCAAGGGGGTAGGGTGCCGTAGCTCATCGTACACCTAGTCTCCTCCCCGCGAGCCCCCAACTCCAACCTACACCCTGACCGTTTGTTAATCTCCAGCTAGTGACGGCTTGGATCATGGTTATGTGTTAGTTGGCTATCTTAGCTCATTTTTGATTTTGGACCTTCTTAGCAAGCGGACATTCACTGGCAGGGGGTGACAACTTTTTCAGCACAACATGTCAATTTCTTCAGAAGAAGACAATTTTTGTTTAAACTGCCACCGTTTGACCTCGCGAAGTAACTAAAACTACCAGGATAAAACACTCGCTCTTCTAGCTGATGTTCGCCGGATAACATTACCGTTGATTTTTGGTTGTATCATATTTTAATAAATTCACATGCTGTTCTCATGCATGATTAAAAAATGAATTCGTATATCCTAAGAAATAATGATGACACCGAAATAGATTGATATGACATGCTAGTGAGGTTAATGCATGCGTGATCAAGGTGCATTAATTTTTATGATTGTGAAAGTAAAATATATGTATCTTTGATCAAGATTATAGAATTAATTATTAACATTTGTAATACAAAATAAGTAAGATATGAAAATACTTTTCAGGATAGATCTAATGATACAAATTTGGTCTTATAGATATTAATATTTTTTTTGGTTGGTAATAATCCTAGTTAATCCAGCATAGCAATCGGGAAAATGTAAAGTTTCAGTACTAGAGACGTTATGGTATATCTGAGCAAAACAGCCTTCCTAGACAATTGTTGCCTGCTGCAGCCCACACAGCATAGGTGCCTTGGCCCAACTCAATCTCAGAATTTGGAGAGAAGGCATATGGGGTGGAATGACATGCAAGAGTTTAGTCGCACCCCACCGAGGGACAAAATTTTAGACGAGCTTATAAGGACCGAGAAGCAGCTTCTTGGAGTGGTGGTCGTGGCTGCTGGGTTGGCCATCCTCATGATTGTTATGGTTAAGGTGACCAAGTTGTGCAACCCTATGTTCATCAGCATCACCGCGGCCACCTTCACCACTGTCGCATTCATTATCACCATGATCATTGAAATTGTAAGTGCTTAATCATTTTCTCTCCCCGTCTTTGATTTTGCAAACCATATATACTCTGTTGTGAAACTAGCACCGAACTATGACACTTGTGTTTGTGTTTTGTCAGATCGCTTTGAAGAACAACAGGCGGAGCCATGACATCCTGCAACTCATCGGAAACTTGCTCAAGCTGGAGTTTGAACTGTCTATGGTTTTATGAGCAACCCTGTTACCGTGTTCATCTTGGTAAGACAACTAGTTCCACTCCCATGCATAAGCTCTTCCCTCTCTACTTTGCTAAGATCAAGCAAAACTCTAATGTAGTTGTTGGTGGCTTTACACATATGCCAAACATCACAGTCATTGCCACATTGCCACCACCGCCAAATTTGGGTGTACACAAGTTCAATTTTAATTTTTCAAATCACTAATTAAAGTCTCGCCTATTCCCCCACCCCTCTTGATATATATACATATTTTATACTAAAAAAATTTACTTACCATAATATCATGTTAAGGATTACAATTTTTTCATTACTTAGTTGTATTATTTATTTATTATATGTTTCTAATGTATATCATTGAAAAATACTCATGTGATGGGTTCTACTATATGATTAGGAAACCATATCTGTAGAAAATTTTAGAGTACAAATTTAATCATATGTGATGGATTGCATCAGATATACTTGTTTTTGAGGATCCATGTTCAAATTTAATCATATATTTGTTAAACCCTATGGTTTAACAGATGTACCTATATGCTCTTTTTTAAACAAAAATAATGGGTGTACATCCGTACGCCCATGTACTAATCTAGCTCCGTCCATGACCACCGCAATGCAGATGATTGCCAAGCTTATCTTCTTCATCTCCTGCCGCAACCAAACCAAAACCAGGATAGGCCTACCGCCGTCACATCTGCCGGATGCATCATAAGCGCTCATGATGCTATTGCTTGTTTCATTACATCCAAATGCATGCTCTACAAATCTGAACTATTATCTGGCCGGTGCTGATGCAGCATAAACACTTATGATACTGTCATGTGTTCCATCTGAATAAATCCTCTAATGTCTAAACCATTCATCTTAGTCTGTACTATCTTAATTGACTACATTAGGTGGGTTTCCTACTTCATTTGGCCTTGCTACTTTGCTTGCGTTGGCTGTTAAAAAAAGTGGCTGTACGACCTTATTTGACCCTGTGATGGTCCTCTTTGCATTTACACTATTATGCTTCCTAGGACTTGTCATACTTTATGTTTGGTGCCAATCCTGAAAATCATGGCATATATAGTGAATCACCAAGCTATATTCTTACTCACTGTTGAGTATTATTATTATTAGGAAGTATATGATAGATTAGGATTTGTTCCTGCCTTGTCTTGTACTCCAAGTTGATCATTGTACACCTATATATATGCCCACGAGGCTCAAGCAATACAACATCGATTCCACCAATACTCTCTATCCCTTCTAACATGGTATCAGGCTAACCGACCCAATCCTAGTCGCCGCTCACCGCTTCCACCCCGTGCACCGCCCCCGGGAGGTCGGCTTCCATGACCGCCGCCGGGGGCCGTGCCGTCCGTAACAAGGGTTCCTCCACCGGTCGTGTTGACCGGTTGCTCTATATAATCTTTTTCCCGATCCTTTGATCCTGGTTTTCTCTCTCTCGCCGGTCGCTTTGATCGGTGTTTACTTTTGGTTTTCCGATCAAAGATCGGTTTGTGTCGCCCGTCGCCGCCATCGACACCCGTGCGCCTCTACTCTGATACCGGTGCAACCACACGACCTCCTCCCCGATCCGGCGGCCTCGCGCGATGCGGCGGCCCGTCCAGGCCATTGTTCTCGCGTCTGCCCGCCCGTCGTTCTGCGCCGACCGTTGTCACCCTCATTTGATTAGGATCCTGCATCACCTCACCTCTACCCCACTCGGTTGCAACTATCCGCCGGCCCTGGCGCCGTGCCACACATGATGCGTGGACCGGCTGCGTTGTGATGTGCAGCTTGTGCCGCTCTCGGGCATGGGCCGCGTGCACGCGCCGGCTATTCCGCGTCCCTCGCGCGTGGCCTCGGTGGCTCAACCACCTCATCACCGACCGACGACCCTGCTACTTCTTGAGTTTGCATTGGTTTTTCCCTTGAAGAGGAAAGGGTGATGCAGCAAAGTAGAGATAAGTATTTCCCTTAGTTTGAGAACCAAGATATCAATCGAGTAGGAGGAACACACAAGTCACCAATGGTTGCACCTACACAAATAAACAAATACTTGCAAACAACGTGATAAAGGGGTTGTCAATCCCTTCACGGTTACTTGCAAGGATGAGATCTGATAGAGATAGGTATAAAAGATACATAAAAGTGTAAAATAAAGTAAATGTAAATAAATTGCAGCAAGGTATTTTTTGGTTTTTGATTTTGTAGATCTAAACATAATATGATAAAAATAGACCCGGGGGCCATAGCTTTTATTAGAGGCTTCTCTCTTGAAAGAACACATATAGTGGGTAAACAAATTACTGTTGAGTAATTAAAAAAAGCAAAATTATGATGATATCTAAGGCAATGATCATGAATATAGACATCACGTCCGTGACCAGTAGACCGACTCCTGTCTGCATCTACTAGTATTACTCCACACATCAATCACTATCCAGCATGCATCTAGTATATTAAGTTAACAACAACGGAGTAACGCCTTAAAAAAGATGACATGATGTAGAGGGATAGATCCAATCAATATGAAATAAACCTCATCTTTTTATCCTTAATGGCAACAATACAAATACATGCCTCGCTACCCCTTTTGTCACTGGATGAGGACATCGCAA
Organism: Thinopyrum elongatum; assembly: GCA_011799875.1. Taxonomy (NCBI): domain Eukaryota; kingdom Viridiplantae; phylum Streptophyta; class Magnoliopsida; order Poales; family Poaceae; genus Thinopyrum; species Thinopyrum elongatum. Next base: position 17,950,434 of record CM022298.1, on the reverse strand, counting down.
GATTGAACCCAAAACAAAGCACCTCTCCCATTGCAAGAAAAATCAATCTAGTTGGCCAAACCAAATTAATAAATTGGAGAGAAATACAATGCTATCTTAATCATGCATAAAAGAGTTCAGAGAAGACTCAAATAATATTCATATATAATCTGATCATAAATCTAAGTCATCGGATCTCAACTAACGCACCACAAAATAAGATTACATCGAATAGATCTCCAATAACATCGAGGAGAACATTGTATTGAAGATCAAAGAGAGAGAAGAAGTCATCTAGCTACTAGCTATGGACCCGTAGGTCTGTGGTAAACTACTCACACATCATCAGAAGGGCAGCAAGGTCGATGTAGAGCCCCTCCGTGATCGAATCCTTCTCCGGCAGAGTACCGGAACAGGTCTCCAGATGGGATCTCACGAGGACAGAAACTTGCGGTGGCGGAAAAGTATTTTTTGTGTGCCCTCTGATATAATGGGAATATTTGGGTTTTTATGGAGCAAAGAATAGGGTTAGAAATGCCACGCTGGACCCACAAGCCTAGGGGCGCGCCTCCCGAGCCTGTGGCTCATCCGTGGCCCTTCTGGTCTCCCCCGAAGCTTTCTAGGTGTCTTCTGGTCCAAAAAAAGACGTTAAAAAGTTTCGTTCTGTTTTATATTGATTTTCTATAAAAGACAAAAACATAAAAAAAAACAGCAACTGGCACTGGGCACTAGGTTAATAGGTTAGTCAAAAAAATACTATAAAATAGCATAATAATGCATATAAAACATCCAAGATGGATAATATAATAGCATGGAACAATAAAAAATTATAGATACGTTGGAGACGTATCAGACCCCGACCTAGCGAGCGGCCAGATTGATCACCTGGTTGTCGTTCCGCTCCATCCGCGCCGCGCCACCGACCTAGCTAGTCGCTTGCGCGCGCCTTCGCAAGTCCTGTGAAGATCGTCCCCAAGTTGAGCACGCCCCCTCCACCGATCGAGCAATGGGCTGCCGCTGCGTCGCCCCGTCGGGCCGCACCGTCGCCGCCCCGTGGTTCTCCCCGCGGCTGCATCGACTCACGCATCGCCGCCGCGTTGCCCCTTCGGACCGTAGTGCCACGACACGTGGTCCACGCTGCCGCCCTGAGGCCGTCCCCGCGGTTCCACCGACACATGCTCCGCCGCCCCTTCGGGCCGTAGCGCCGCGGCCCGCGGTCCCCGTCGCCGCCCCGAGGTCTTCCCGTCGTCGCTCCGACCCGCCTGCTACTACTGCGTCGCCCCTTCGGGCCGTAGTGCCGCGGCCCGCGGTCCACTCCGTCGTCCCCACGCGTCGACTTCCCGTGGTATTCGCCGCGCCGCCTCCCGTGGCGCAGGAACGCCACCGTTCGCACCGGTCTTCATCATGCTGTCAGGTTGTTCGCCTACTTTGAGCACCGCCGCTGCGCTCCTAACCTAGCTGCCGCCGCCGCCGCCGTCAGGCCGCAGCCGCCGCTCTTCTTCGGCCGCGGCCGCGGCCACCGCCACCCCTCCATTCCCTTCGTCTTTGTCCAGCACCAGCACGTAGCCAGTGATGGGGATAAAAACGAGAAAAGGAAAAAAAAATACGTCAGTGACAAATCATGAGTACCTTGCTAGGAAGGAAGAGAGGGGGGGGGGGGGGCTGCATTAGGAGCCTCCCACCATTGTTGTCGGGGGCGGTCGGCTCGGCTCCGGCGTTGGGGGCGGTCGGCTAGGTACTAGCAAACAACAATAACAATATTTAGCGGTGCGCAATGTTAGAATAAACCTTGCATGTTCAGGTTCAGTTAGTTCAGATAGCTCAGGTGTTTTTTTCTTCAGTTTCGTCAGTTAGCGTTGCCGCGGGAATAGCTCGTCAGGCAGCGATCGAGTCCGAGTCCTGCGCCCTCTAATCTGTTAGTGGGATGGCACGAACGTTGTGGAGAGGAGTGGCGCACAGTCCGGAGGCCATGAGCCCCGTTTCCTTCGTTGTAATCTCGCATAAAAGGTGGATCAGTAAAGCAGAAAACTGGGGCAAGTTTGCGCAGGCAAAACCTCGTCTTCCACCTCGTTTTCGCTAGCTCGTCGTCTCAACTCCGACACGTGGCATCAGAGCGAGGTCCTGACCTTGGGAATGGCGGGCCCTGACAATTTCGGTGGTAGCAAGTCGCCGGCCACTCCGCGGGCACGGGTCTCCGACGGCAACGAGCTTGCCGTGGCTGAGAGATCCACGACGCGGATGGCGCGCGACATCGGCGGTGCGGCGTGGCCGCAGCTGACCCGAACCAACTACACCGACTGGGCTGTTCTTATGCAGGTCATGATGGAGGGCCGCTACCTCTGGGCCGCCGTGCAGACGGGCACGGCGGAGCGCAGCGACGACCGGCTGGCGCTCGAAGCAATCCTGCGCGGGGCGCCACCGGAAATGGCGCCCACCCTCGCTGGCAAGGCCACGGCGAAGGAGGTGTGGGACACCGTCAAGACGATGCGTCTCGGTGTGGCGCACGTCCGCGAGGCTAAGCTCGCGACCATCTCCAAGCAGTACAGCGACATCCGCTTCGCCGACGGCGAGACCGTCGATGACTTCGCCATGAGAATCTCAAACATGGTGGCCCAGATGGCACAGCTCGGAGAAACTGTGCACGAGAAGCGGGTTGTGCGCAACTTTCTCTCCGTCGTCCCCAAGAGGTACTCTCAGATCGCGCTCTCCATTGAAACCCTCGTCGATTTGGACACTCTGTCGGTGGAGGAGCTCACGGGGCGGCTCAAGGCCGCTGAGGGGAGGTACGATCTCGAGCAGGCCGAGACCGGCGTCGGCCGGCTCCTGATGACGGAGGAGGAGTGGCACGCACGCCTCAAGGGGCGGGGCGGCTCGAGCAGCAATGCGCCGCGAGGCGGCGGTCGGCGCGGCAGAGGCCGTGGACGTGGCCGCGGCGGGCGCGGCAACGGAAAGGCTGACGACGACAAGTGCAGGTACTGCGGCATCCCCGGCCATTGGGCTCGGGACTGCCGCAAGAAGAAGAGGGAGGAGGCTGCGAAGCTCACTCAGGCAGAAGGCGCAGATGACGAGGATCCAACCTTCCTCATGGCGCAGGTGTGCACCATCACCAACGACGGTGAGCGCGTCGACGAGTACGTCGAGCTCGTCGAAGAGCACGCCGAGGTTCACCTCGGGCGCACGGAGGAGGAGCACGACTCCAAGTGGTATTTGGACACCGGCGCCTCGAACCACATGTCGGGCAGCGCGGCGTGCTTTCACGAGCTCGACCGCCGCGTCGCTGGCACCCTGAAGTTTGGCGACGGATCGGTCGTGGCGATTCATGGACGCGGGTCCGTCCTCTTCACCGACAGCAACGGAGGCCACCGTGTCCTCACCGGAGTCTACTTCATTCCTCGCTTGCGCAGCTCCATCATCAGCGTCGGGCAGCTGGACGAGAGCGGCTGCAGGACGGAGATCGCCGACGGCATATTCACGTTGAGTGATCGGCGCGGCACTGTGTTCGCACGCGCGTCCAGAGCACGCAATCGTCTCTACCCCTACGACATGCAGCTGGCCAGGCCGGTGTGCTTGGCGACGCGCGCGACCACAGACGAGGCGTGGCGGTGGCACGCAAGGTACGGGCACATGAATTTCAATTCCCTCCAGATGCTGGCTCGACAGGGCATGGTGCGCAGCATGCCGGCGGTCGAGCACGTTGATCAGCTCTGCGACAGCTGCCTGGCAGGCAAGCAGCGCCGTGCGTCGTTCCCGGACGTGGCGAACTATCGAGCCGAGCACGCACTGGAGCTTGTACATGGCGATTTGTGTGGCCCTATCTCTCCGGCGACTCCTTCTGGCCGTCGTTACTTCCTGCTCCTTGTTGATGATATGTCCAGGTTCATGTGGCTGACACTACTAAGCAGCAAGGACGAGGCGCCGGACGCGATCCGTCGCTTCCAAGAGCGCGTCGAGGTCGAGTCAGGGCGCAAGCTCCGTGCGCTGCGCACTGATCGCGGCGGCGAATTCACTTCCGTCGAGTTCCGCGAGTACTGCGCTGATCGTGGCGTGCAGCGAGCCAGCGACAGCTCACCGCTCCGTACTCACCCCAGCAGAACGGGGTGGTCGAGCGGCGCAACCAGACGGTGGTGTCAATGGCGCGGAGCATGATGAAGGCGACGGCGATGCCCGCCAAGTTCTGGGGAGAAGCGGTGACCACGGCCGTTTTCCTTCTCAACCGCACGCCTACGAAGAGTGTGCGCGGCATGACCCCGTACGAGGCCTGGCATGGGGCGCGTCCTGCGGTGCACTTCCTCCGCACTTTCGGGTGTGTGGCACATGTCAAGAACGTGCGCCCGCACCTGAAGAAACTCGACGACAGATCGACGCCGATGGTGTTCATCGGCTACGAGGAAGGCGGCAAGGCGTATCGCGTCTTCGATCCGGTTGGTGGGCGCGTCCATGTGACGCGCGACGCCGTCTTCGACGAGGGAGCACACTGGAACTGGGATGCGGAGGAGCGTGCTTCGGGCACCAACGCCTTCACCATCGACTACGAGGTGCGTCGCGTCCCTGCAATGGCAGGGAGGATTGTGCCCAACACGCCGCCGCGTCAGTTTTCTGGTGCGGCCGGAGCGACGCCCGAGCCAGAGAGCGCAGCCGTAGCGACGGCGGGCGGCGCATCAGAAGCAGCGGTGGCAGCGTCCCCAACACACGCCGAGCCGCCACGCCCAGCTCAGCTGCAACGGGAGCATCTCCAACACATACCGAGCCCGCGACGCCCAGCTCAGCAACAACTTCAGCATCTCCGGCGAGCAGTCCACGGATCGCGTACGTCACGCCACCAACGCCATGCTCGGAGATGCACGATGCAGCCGTGGACGCCCACGGTCCTCTTCGCTTCCGGCGTGTGTCTGACCTGTTCGGTCCAGACCTGGATGAGGAGGAGGAGCTGCTGCTCACTTCTGCGGAGGAGCCGTCCTCGTTCTCTGAAGCAGAGCACGAGCCGAGCTGGAGAAAGGCCATGATCGAGGAAATTGGCTCGATTGAGGAGAATCAAACCTGGGAGCTCACTGATCTTCCCCCAGGCCATACTCCCATCGGATTGAAATGGGTGTTTAAGGTCAAGCGCGACGAGGGCGGAGCGGTGACCAAGTACAAGGCGCGGCTGGTGGCAAGAGGCTTCGTCCAGCAGCAGGGCATCGACTTCGATGAGGTATTCGCGCCGGTTGCTCGCATGGACTCGGTGCGTTTGATGCTCGCACTCGCCGCGCAGGAAGACTGGCGCGTCCATCACATGGATGTGAAGTCTGCCTTCCTCAACGCCGACTTGGCGGAGGAGGTGTACGTCCGGCAGCCGCCGGGTTTTGTCGTTGCAGGGGAGGAGCACAAGGTGCTGAAGTTGAAGAAGGCGCTCTACGGCCTGCGACAAGCCCCGCGGGCTTGGAATGCCAAGCTGGACGCCACGCTCGCTGCTCTGGGGTTTGTCAGAAGCGGCTCAGAGCACGCGATCTACGTCCGGCGCGGCCTCTTGGTGGGCGTGTACGTCGACGGCCTCCTCATCACCGGGCCAAGCGACGATGACATCCGCAGCTTCAAGGTGGAGATGATGGCCAAGTTTCGCATGAGCGATCTGGGCCTGCTCACCTACTACCTCGGCATCGAGGTGCACCAGAGCGCGCACGGGGTCACGCTCGGCCAAGCTGCGTACGCACGCAAGATTCTGGAGAAGGCCGACATGATGGACTGCAACCCCTGCCACGCCCCTATGGAGCCCAGGCTCCACCGATCGGCGGACGCCAGCCACTACAGAAGCATCGTCGGCAGTCTCAGGTATCTGGTTCACACTCGACCAGACATTTCGTTTGCCGTCGGGTATGTGAGCAGGTTCATGGAAGCGCCAACGACGGAGCACCTCACGGCGGTCAAGCATATCCTACGCTACGTCGCCGGCACGATCGACTACGGCTGCAGCTACCGGAGGAGCAGTAGCCCAGTTCTGTTCGGGTACAGCGACAGCGACTTGGGAGGCGATCCAGACACACGCAAGAGCACCACTGGTCTCCTCTGGTACCTCGGTGACAGTCCGGTTTCTTGGCAATCGCTGAAGCAGAAAGTGGTGGCGCTCTCATCATGTGAGGCCGAGTACATGGCCGCCACGGCGGCGGCGTGCTATGGTGTGTGGCTCAACCGTCTCCTGAAGGATCTGACGGGGAGAGAAGCTGCTGCGCCCACTCTGAAGATGGACAACAAATCTGCAATCGCCCTCGCCAAGAACCCTGTCCATCATGATCGCAGTAAGCACATAGACTTGCGATTTCATTTCATCAGGGATTGTGTGGAGGAGAAGAAGATCACGGTGGACTACATCGGCACTGAACTTCAGCTCGCGGACATTCTGACAAAGCCGTTGGGCAAGATCAAGTTCCAGGAGCTGAGGAGCAAGATTGGAATCGTCAAAATAAAGTAGGAACAGCAAGGCTTAGGAGGAGATTGTTAGAATAAACCTTGCATGTTCAGGTTCAGTTAGTTCAGATAGCTCAGGTGTTTTTTTTCTTCAGTTTCGTTAGTTAGCGTTGCCGTGGGAATAGCTCGTCAGGCAGCGATCGAGTCCGAGTCCTGCGCCCTCTAATCTATTCGTGGGATGGCACGAACGTTGTGGAGAGGAGTGGCGCACAGTCCGGAGGCCATGAGCCCCGTTTCCTTCGTTGTAATCTCGCATAAAAGGTGGATCAGTAAAGCAGAAAACTGGGGCAAGTTTGCGCAGGCAAAACCTCGTCTTCCACCTCGTTTTCGCTAGCTCGTCGTCTCAACTCCGACACGCAACTTTGCCTTGCCGCACAGCCGGTTCGGTAGAATGATCTTCTCGCCGTCCATGTCGAAGCCAATGGTTTGGTGGAATAGCATACACATATGTACCACTTTTATATATGCAGTGTCTATTGATTTATAGAGGCTATACATTTACTGATTTTGTATATATCTCCAACTAAGGTATCAATTTGGCTCCCGGGAGGACAAGTCTAAACACAACATGACAAATCAACCTGCAACAAAGCTAGTATTCTTTTTTAAAGCTCTTAATTATTGCGAACTTGTTTTCCTCACATAAAGCATCATACTATCATATATGCCCCGTGACAAAAAAAAATATGTGAGCGAATTAATTTGACTAGGCAGCGGGTAGAGGAGCAGGGATCGTCGACGCCGTCTCCGCCCCTTGCGAGTCTTCCGAAGAAGACAAGGGTGGATTGTCACAGTGTCTCTTGCATGTGTCCATGGTTAGGTAGCAGCGGTCATATATCAGGCAGCAGTAGCAAAATTCAGTGGTGCAATGCTTGTTCTCGCCGCACAGCCCGTTCGGAAAGTTGATCTTCTCGTCGTGCAGGTCGGCGATGGTTCGGCCTGCGGAGCAACTTGCAGATGATGAAACATTTTTTTTTCTTTTGAGAAGGAGATGATGAAACAATTGTCGGATTTCTTAACAAGGGAGAAACTTGTCTCAGGCAAGAGACGAAAAGAGAGATGCAAAAAAACAAAGAACAAAAGAGAAAACAAAAATCGCACTTGCATAGTAAGAAGTAACCTTTTTTTTGCGGGTGAATAGTAAGAAGTAACTTGATGAGCTTGGCTTTAAGACAAGGAGAAGATAAACCGGTGAGAGAAACAGAAGAGAGAATACAATAATGCATAGAGCTTGAAAGACGATTAGTATCATCACAAAGATAAAACGGCGAGAGAAGTTTTAACTTTGATGCATATATACTTACATTGCGCGATGGTGGCGGAGCACAGGAGATGCAGAGACAGCAGGGCTAGCGCAAGGATGCGGATCATGTGCCTGTCCATGGTCGTCGATCGATGAAAATCTATCTGTGTGTTCTACTTCTACTATAGGATTGCTTGCTGTGAACGGAGATTTCGTGTGTCTGTGTGTGTATATATGCGAGTTTGGAGAGGAGGGAGATCCGGTGCTATAACTCGTCTAGATCCCGTGCGGGAAAGATCAGGCGATAGAATTAACTAGGCAGGTCGATTTGCTTCTTATTCTTCTCTCCTTCTTTAGACAAGTTTCCAAAATTTGGTGGTAGAATACGAACTGTAATATGGTAGTTATTGCTTGCCAAATTTATCTCCGGTTTTTAGACGTGTGTGTTTTCCGTCTGTGAGGCCCTGGTTTTTTCTTTTCTGTCGAGTCAAAAACAAAGATCCTACCAATTATTCGAGACATTAGATATTTTTTGTGACCCCACGCCGCTCGAAAGATATTTCACCCCCCCCCCCCCAATGATGCCCCTGGACAACCGGCGATGCGGCGGTGGGGTTGCACTGGCTCGTCGCCGTCCCTGGTCTCATCCCCGCGAGCCCCACTCCAACCCGCCCCTGAACCATCGTCCACCATGCTGATCCCAAGCCCTAGTCACTTGCATATGGCTGACGCTGGCAAGGGGATAGGGTGTCGTAGCTCATCATACGCCTAGTCTCTTCCCCGCGAGCCCCCAACTCCAACCTACACCCTGATCGTTCGTTCATTCCAGCTAGTGACAGCTTGGGGGTTATGTGTTAGTTGGCTACCTTAGGTCATTTTTTATTTTGGACCTTCTTAGCAAGCGAACATTCACTAGGAGGGGGTGACAACTTCGGCACAACATGTCAGTCTCTTTCTTCAGAGAAGATATTTTTCGTTTAAACTGCCACCGTTTGATCTCGCGAAGTAACTAAAACTACCGGGATAAAGCGTTCGCTTGCCATCCTCCTTCTAGCTGATGTTCGCTAGAAAACATTACCGTTGATTTTTGGTTGTATCACATTTTAATAAATTCACATGTTGTTCTCATGCATGATTAAAAAAATGAATTCGTATATCCAAAGAAATAATGATGATACCGAAATAGATTGATATGACATGCTAGTGATCAAGGTGCATTAATTTTTGTGATTGTGCAAGTTAAATATATGTATCTTTGATCAAGATTATAGAATAAATCATTAACATTTATAATACAAAATAAGTAAGATATGAAAATACTTTTCATTATAGTTCTAATGATACAGATTTGTTCTTATAGATATTAATATATTTTTCTTTCTTAAAACATGGTGAAACATGTTTGATTTTTATAAAATAACTGTTACAGATATATTTGAGTTACATGTATTTGGTTGTCTGGGATTTGTAATCCGTCTCCTATCTTATCTTCAGAAGAGGTTTCCTGCCCTCCAAGTCTTGTACTCAATATATACTCGCCCATGAGGCTCAATAATATATCCATCAATTCCACCAATCTCTCTCTATCTCTTCTAACATGGTATCAGCCTAACCGATCCAAACCCTAGCCGCCGCCGCCGCTTCCGCGCCACGCCGCCCCCCGGGTGGTCGGCCTCCATGACCACTGCCGGGGGCTGCGCCGCCCGTACTTAGGGTTCGTCTGCCGGTCGTGTTGACCGGCTGCCCTAGAGAGTCTATTTCCTGATCCTTTGATCCGGATTTTCTCTCTCTCGTCGGTCGTCTTAATCGGTGTTTCTTTTTTGTTTTCCAATCTAAGATCGGTTTACGTCGCCTGCCGCCGTCGCCGACCCGGCGCCTCTACTCCGACACCGACACGACTACCGGCCTCTTCACAGGCAAGGCAGCCTCGCGCGACACGACGGCGTGACAGCCGTCGTCCGCGCATCCGTCTGCCGATCGTTCTGCACCACTCGTCGTCTTCATCCGATCGGGATCCTACACCAACTTACCTCCATCCGGATGTGTTGCATCCGCTCTCCATGCAGACTTCATCATCACCGAGCAAAGCTACCTTGCCACAAGTCCCCATGGTGCAAATCAAACCCAGGCACCCGCATACGGGACTACGCCATGCAGATTTGTTTGGACTTCGTGGGCGCACGCAACAAACTACGCATCAGTTGTGCACATCCACACCGAAGTATCCCAGCTTCCTGGATGCCGGTACGTCACGGGCGCGTGTGGCTGCTGTGAAGTCCGCTCTGGCGGCTCTGTGCAGTTTTACTGCGGCTCAAATCGAAGCCTCGACAACCGGCGCCGCGTGGCCCCCTGGTCGCCCGCGTGTTCCCGTGCGCAGACGATGGGCTGCTCGTGCTGCTTGGGGCTCCGCCGCTCCGGCCATCTGCTGTCGTCTGCGCCTCTTCGACCTCGCGAGCTATTGGACTGATCACCCGATCGCCCGCGATCCACTTCATCAATGCTGCGTGACTGATCTGGCCCGTTGGTTGCGTACGTCTTCGAAGTTCCTGTGAAGACTGTCCAGAGTACAATACGTCTTTCCACCGATCCAGCATTGGGCTGCACCGACTCACGCATCGCCTCTTTGGGCCATAGTGCGGCGACACGCGGTCCACGCCGCTGCCCTGAGGTCGTCCCCGCGGTTGCACCGACCCGCGCTCCGCCGTCCCTTCGGGTCGTAGCGCCGCGGCTCGCGGTCCCTGCCGCCGCCCTGAGGTCTTCCCGCCGTCACCCCGAATCGCCTGCTGCCGCTGCGTGGCCCCTTCGGGCAGTAGCGCCGCGGCCCGCGGTCCACTCCGTCGTCCGCGCGCGTCGAATTCTCGTGGTATGTGTTGCGCCGCCTTCCTTGACGTGGGAACGCCACTGTCCGCGTCGGTCTTCGTCACGCTGTCGGATTCCTCGCCTACTTCGAGCACCGCCGCCATACTCCTAACCTAGCCACCGCTGCCTCCGCCGCCGCTGCTACCCCCGTAGCCGCCGCCGCCGCCCGTCCACCTCCTTAGTCTTCGTCCAGCACCAGCCCGTCGCCAGCATGTGATCTTCCCCGACCACTTCATCTACTTCGACCATCGTTGGTGACATCAGCCCCACGCAGATTGGCGCCACAACCGTCGTCGAGTCTCCTTCTCTGCTGGCCCCTCCGACTCCTCGACATGGCGTACAGCTCATGCAGGTCCCTCGTCTACGCATGCCCGGTGCTGGCAACACCGATGCATGCCTTCGTCCACGACATGTCCCCGGGCCTGGCAAACCTGGTGCGGCGCTTCGTCAACTTTGTCTTCGTCCGTCTCCTCATGCCTGGTGCTAGCAACACTGACGCGTGCCTTCGTCTATGACGTGTCCCTGGGTTTGGTAAACCCAGCGCGACGCTTCGTCAACACCGTCTTCTTCCCGGTGCATCACTACTTCGACACTACTGCGCCCATGACTAACACGGCGCCTCCTTGCGCCCGCGGCTCCATGGCGACTTCCTCGACACCGGCCACCCCGACTCGACATCGACCACGGCATTCTTCGCACAGCTACCTCGACCACGGCTACACCACTCATGCTCTCGGCTACTTCGACAACAACACAAAGGGCTATCACAGCGCTTGAGCAACTCGTCGGCTTCCTCTACAGTCAACGCGTCCGCGACGCAACATCGTCCACGACGCTCCCGCTGCGACTGCGGGGGGATGTCAGCCCGTCGGCTGCTATTCTCTCCAGTCTGACCGTTCGCGACGTTTATGTTGTCTGCGACGCTACCGCTGCGACTACGGGGGATGTTAGAGATATATTTGGGTTATATGTATTTGGCAGTCTAGGATTTGTAATCCGTCTCCTACCTTATCTCCAGGAGAGGCTTCTTGCCCTCCAAGTCTTGTACTCAATATATACTCGCCCATGAGGCTCAATAATACATCCATGGATTCCACCAATCCCTCTCTATCTCTTCTAACAATAACTAATGCAACCTATATTTTGAAATGTAGAGAGAGTATCATATGCTTATTAACAGAAATGGCAAGAAGCTGAAGCTTTTGGTCGGTAATAATCCTAGTTAATCCTGTATAGCACTTGGGAAAAAGTAAAGTTTCCGTACTAGACACGTTATAGCATCTCTGAGCAAAACGTCCTTGCTAGACAACTGTTGCCTGCTGCAGCCCACACAACACAGGTGCCTTGGCCTAGCTCATTCTCAGAATTTGGAGAGAAGGCATATGGGGTGGAACGACATGCAAGAGTTTAGTCCCACACCGCCGAGGTTCTCATGTTCCACTTGGATGAGGTGAGGAGAGAAAGGGAGCTATGCTACATGTACACCCACACCCACGAATATAATAGCGACTTAGACTTTGGATGCTTGGCCCTAATAGGATCCCGGCATTCCTCAAAGCACATCGTAGGATCGAGAACCGAGAAGTACATACCCAGATCTAACATGATTCTTGTTGAGCATCAGTGGCATCTCCATATCACTTCGTAGTTGTGCTTTTATCATGTTATTTACTTCATTTGAACCATGCAGCGTGTTTGAATTTGAATAATTTGGTTTGTAAACTATGAATTGTGTGAACATTAGTTATTATGTCCGGGTTTATATGTGTGCTAATATGTAGTTGCAATGTAATTAGAATTGGATTATTTATCAAAAACAAAAATTTGCACCGCTAAATTCAGGGGATCGGCTAGAGACGACTAAAACTTAGTGGAGTAAAAAAAATCCACTAAGGTTTACTTGGCCATTTACTCTATATTTTAGGGGATCGGCTAGAGATGCCCTTACATCGCTAGATTTGGGTGGACCGGGACTCCAGTTCTTGGTGTGCAGGCAGGGAAATTTTCTTAGTTTATCCAAGATGTGATTTTGGTGAAGAAAGGGGTTTGAATTTGGTGTTCTATTTTATCCAAGTATGAATGTTGTTCGTATGTCGGCCGTATAGCAAGCATAGCTGCGATCTGTTGTTGACATATATTGTATTTGATTGATTGATTAAAAGCATGCATTTTCATGTACAACATCACCGATTGTGCCCATGGTGAAGGCTCGAAATCTCCAAGGGAGGAACCCCTTCGGTTCTTGTTTGTGATGTTCGACTGTGCTGCGTGGATCATCTACGTTATGCATTCGATGTCAGGGTATCTCCCAATACTCACGCTGAATGGAATTGGCATGGTCATGCAGGCCGGCTACCTCGCGTTATTTATCTGGTATGCCGGCGCCGTCCCATGCCGGAGGACCGCGAAGCAGCTTCTGGGAGTGGTGACCATGGCTGTGGGGCTGGCCATCCTCGTGATCGTTATGGTTAAGGTGACCAAGGTGTGCAACCCTAAGTTCACCAGCATCATCACGGCTACCTTCACCACTGTTGTTCGTTGTCACCATGACCATTGACATTGTAAGTGCTTCACCATCTTCTCTCCTCATCTTTGATTTTGCAAACCATATATACTCTATTGTGAAACTAGCACCGAACTATGACACTTGTGTTTGTGATTCGCCAGATCGCTATGAATAACAACATGTGGTGCCATCACATCCTGCAACTCCTCGGAAACTTGGTGAACACCGAAGTTTGGATTGTCTATGGTTTTATGAGCAACCCTGTTACCGTATTCATCTTGGTAAGATAGCTGGTCTCATTCCCATGCACAAGCTCTTTCCTCTCTAGCTACTTGGTGATGCCTAGGCTTGAGCTAAACTCTACTCTGGTTGTGGGTGGCTTTACGCAGGTGTCGAACATCACAGATTTCCACCACCGCCAAATTTGTGTGTACACAACTTGAATTTTAAATTTTCAAATAACTAATTAAAGTCTCGCCTATTCCCCCACTACTCTTGATATATATACATATTTTATAATAAAATTTTATACTTACCACAATATCATGTTAAGGAATATAATTTTTCATTACTTAGTTGTGTTATTTATTTATTATATGTTTGTAATGTATATCATTGAAAAATACTCATGCGTTGGGTTGAATTCAATTTGTACTTTCTAACAAAAAATATTTTTGAATTAGTTTTTGATACCTGAGTAAGTTGTGTAGTTTATACATATCTATGTTAAATATCTCTAAACCTATGGTTCAACAAATATCGTAATAGTGGTTGTACTATATGATTAGGAAAACATATCTGCAAAAAATTCTAGAGTACAAATTTAATCATATGTGATGGACTGCATCAGATATACTCGTTTTTGGAGCATCCATGTGCAAATTTAATTATATATTTATTAAACCCCGTGGTTTAACAGATGTACCTATATGCTCTTTTTTAATAAAAAATAATGGGCGTACATCCATACACCCATGTACTAATCTAGCTCCGTCCATGACCACCGCAATGCAGATGATTGCCAAGCTTACCTTCTTCATCTCCCGCCGCAACCAAACCAAAACCAGGGCAGGCCTGCCGCCATCACAGCCACCAGATGCATCATGAGCACTCATGATGCTATTGCGTGTTTCGTTACATCCAAATGCATGCTCTACAAATCTGAACTATTATCTTGCCAGTACTGATGCAGCATAAACACTTATGATACAGTCATGTGTCCCATCTGAATAAATTCTCTAATGTCTGAACTATTCATCTTAGTCTGTACTACCTTAATTGACTACATTAGTTGGGTTTCCTACTTCATTTGGCATTACTACTTTGCTTGCGTTGGTTGTTAAAAAAAGTGGCTGTGCTACCTTATTTGACCCTGTGGTGGTCCTCTATGCATTTACACCATTATGCTTCCTAGGACTTGTCATACTTCATGTTTGGTGCCAGTCCTAAAAAATCATTTTTTTTAAAAATGGAGGAGGACCCCCGGCCTCTGCATCTGGACGATGCATGCAGCCATTTTATTAATTATTCCCGTAAGACCTTACAAAGTTATACAACAGTAAGACTAAAGCCACCGTCTAGGCAACATCTGTCGCTACTCCTATCCAGCTGATGAAAGGATGCTGATAGTCTGGGCCTAATACCAAACAGACCTCGCAGCCAAACCTAAACATCTAAGACCTGAGGTCCCAACCAGGACGCCTGCCGGGTATGGGGCACCTACCAGTCCGGCGCATTCCTCAACCAGGACGCCTGCCGGGTATGAGGCCGCCACAGCCACCTGCCACCAATCCATCTTCAGAGTTGTACTGTTGCATCTACCGTGCCAGGTCTCTCTGCCATCGACGCCACCACGACGCCAGACAGCGTCATCCTCCTGCGCGAGTCCATCCTCGCACATCGAACGCCGAATCTGCACTGCGCCACGCCGTCGAGACCCGTCGCCATCAATGTGTAGGATGAAGCACCGCTCCACCAAAGAAGCCGTCCGCTGGTCCCGCGAGAACGAGTGCACCTCCAAGAATGCCGCCCCCAAGGGGGTAACGACACATGATTGCCGCCAACATCCGATCAGCTGATCTAGGGTTTCCCCCGGAGGTATTGAGTGGAGCTGGGAGCTTCACCTCGATGATGCCTTCATGAAGGAAACGATGATAAGGGCATCGTCATCACCGGCTCCGGCCATCGACCGAACACCAGGTTTTCACCCGGATCCGTCCCAAGTAGTCCACCCGACAACCTGTGCATCATCTCGACCGCCTTGAAAGCCCCAGATCTAGCCGCCTAGATCCGGCGACCAACCGCAACAGCAGTGCCACCGTAGGAGCCCAGGCACACCGGCCACTGCCTGAGTGTGCCACCACTGGAGCCTAGGAGGAGGGCTCCCACCCCGCCTCGCCAAGCCGCGAGAGCCGCTAAGATGGATCCCGCGTGCTCGTCACCGTCTCTGATCCGAACCAATCCGTAGATCAGATCGCCGTCACAGATCCGCCTTGGACAGGGACTGCACCACGCCATGCCGCCGCGGGAAGCCCTAGCTTCACCGGCCGCCACCATCCAGGGCCGCCGCCCCGGGATCCAGACCAACTCCGATGAAGAAGAAGGCCACCACCACCAAGCCTAGGGCCGGCGCCCCAGACATCCTCGTGTTGCAGATCAAGTCCAGGATCAGTGCACCGCTGACGGCGATTGAGATTGGTAGCACAACGAATTAGCCCGACTGAGTCAAGGCCAGATCCGCTGTTGCTGGTGCCGTCCTCCACCGCCGCCGCCGCACCACATCCATGTCGCTGCCGATCTGCGCCACCGCTGCCGATCTGGCCGGAGAGGAGCGCCGCCTCCCAACCAGATCGAGATCCGAGGAGAAAACCACCGCCACGCCACAAGGGCTTTGCCCTGTGACGCCCGGCCCGGGCGACGGCGGCGGAGGGGAGCGGAGGTGAGGCGCGGCTGTAGGAGGAGGGCGGGGGCTCCCCGGTGCGGGGCGGCGCCGCCGCACGGGGGAGGAGGGCTCCCCGGTGCCAGTCCTCAAAATCATGGCCAATATATTGTGAATCACCAACCGCTATATTCTTCCTCACCATGAAAAATAATCACACGGATAAAATATCAGCAACATGAAAGCATTGCATGCCAGGAATAGCCAGCAACTAAGAATACGACCAGAGACATGGCGCAAGGCTGCCTCGCAATCTAGTTCCGACACTACAAAGAACTATCATCTACTGGGGCAGACGAATCTGCGGCAGTTTACAAAAAAACAGAATGCTATGTTCGATTATAATAGCGGGCTCTGTGTTTGCTGGTGAATTTGGAGTCTCCAGTCCATGTAGCTACTTGTACCAGCCATCTGATTGTCTCCCAGGTTGGACAGAAGCAAGAGTCCTTCTCGCTTAGGGATCTTAGTACAGCCACGAAGTTTCTCGAGTGATTGTTGTCATTCTCTCAACTGAATCTGCAAGATATCCCGTGTCAGCAAGAAGCACAAATAGGAAGTGATATTCGACAAAAAAGGGTTCCCCCACTTTATATATAAAGTAACCACCACCGAACAAGCTGATACAAACACACACCCAACAACAACACAACACACACACCCAAGGCTAGATACAATGACGCTGAAAACAGCAACACCACCCCAAGCAACTCTAAGCAAACATCAGATGAAACACTAAGCACTACTATGAAGTCGAATTGTACTACCAAAGTCAAGATTACTTTATTAGAAGGGTACCTTTGATAAATCAGGGAAGCTTGCCAAGCTGACTCCAAGAATGTCGTTCATGAGCTCAAGTTGGATCATCCCACCTAACCATACTAGGTTAATTGCAATCGCTTCAGGGAGGGACCCATCGATCCTATCTGGTCCCTGAAAATCATGACTTCTATTTCAGTCAGAAAAACCAATATGTAGACTAGATTAAACAAAATGTTGACTTCGAATGTACCAATAGATCAGTTCAATTTCAATTCACTAGTAGAGGATCGGCCATTAGTCCCGGTTCATAAGGGCCTTTAGTCCCGGTTCACCAACCGGGACTAATAAGTCGGGACTAAAGGCCCCCACCCTTTAGTCCCGGTTGGCCACGACCCGGGACTAAATCCCTTCCACGTGGCCGGCAGCGCGCGCCGGGGGAAGGGGACCTTTAGTCCTGGTTGGTGACACCAACCGGGACTAGAGGTTTAGGGGTTTAGGGTTTTAGGGTTTTAGGGTTTATGGTTTATTTTTCCTTTTCATTTTGTGTTTTCCATTTAATTCTTTTTCATTCCAAACATATTTTACGCTACTGCAGTCATAAAGTGCCCCTGCAGAGCACGAGCAGAGTGGCACACGTGAAGGATGACAACACAGTGCATGCAAGTGCCACGGAGTTGACTGACATGACAACACCTCCACTGCTACTACATACTGTAGACGTTATGCACATATAATAGAATTTCTCGTAGAACCAATCACTTATATTATAGAATTTCTCGTACGGTCATGCATACACACACACACACATATATATATATATATATATATATATACAATTTGCTATATACAATTTTCCTACAATTTGCAGATTACATGCAGACATTAGGTGAAATGGTATTCTCCTTCGGGATGTATGACCTGGTTAAGCAAAAATACTGCCATTTCCTCTTGAAGTGCTCGTATTCAGTCCGTTGGTAGGAGCTTCTCCTGCATCTCATTCATCTTTAAAGAAGGAGATCAATATGAATATATTAGTTGTGTGTATATATATTAGATAATGATAAAAAGAATTGTGAATAGTGTTTACGTACCCAAAGATTTCTTCCATCTCTGCTCTTTTCGGTGATAATGCGAATGTTCTCGCAAACATAGAATGCACATCAATTATTCCCTGATGCCTGCCTCAAGCCTTTACGAGAATAAAATTCAATCAGATAATAATCAAGCATGATAATGATATTGAAACTAGAATTAAAGAGATGCGTGGACGTAGCTAGTACTACTTAATTACCCTGGGTCGCCACCATTTCAGCTGTGGTTTCCATGGGCCGACAACGTCTTTGATGAACTTTTGCCAAACCCTCCCCGGCAAAGAAAATGAATAAAGGAGTTATTAATTACTTGATATCAGGAAATGAACTAAAGAGGCCGACATAGTGCGATAATGATTGAAATTACCTGTCGAGCATCAACTTCAGGTTGTAGTATTCTTGAGGGTCTCTAGTTAGTGAGTCCACTACTTCAACTTTTCCCTCGTCAACTCTAATGATTAGCACACTAGTGCAGAATTGGGATTTAGTACCGGTTCGTGAGGCCCTAACCGGCACTAAAGGGTGGGGACTAAAGGTCCCCCCCCCCCCCTTTAGTCCCGGTTCAACAAGAACCACGTGGCACGAGCCCGCGCCGGGGGCTGGGGGACCTTTAGTACCGGTTGGTAACACCAACCGGTACTAAAAGGTTTAGGGGGTTTTGGGTTTATGATTTTTTTTCTTTAATTTTGTGTTTTCCATTTAATTCTTTTTCATTTGCTGGTATTTTAC
This sequence comes from Thinopyrum elongatum, assembly GCA_011799875.1. Classification (NCBI taxonomy): domain Eukaryota; kingdom Viridiplantae; phylum Streptophyta; class Magnoliopsida; order Poales; family Poaceae; genus Thinopyrum; species Thinopyrum elongatum. The sequence goes on along the minus strand of CM022298.1, from coordinate 17,931,889 downwards.
GATACTACATATTGTACACGTTATGCATATATATAAATAGAATTTCTCATAGAACTGATCATATATATATATATATATCATCGAATGTCTCGCACCACCATTCACACATACACATGTATATATACAATTTGGTATATACAATTTCTCCTACATATATGGAGACATTACTGCGGTAGCGGGTAATGAAATTCTTCTTTGGGATCTATGACCTGGTCGAGCAAAAATCCCGCTATTTCCTCTTGAATTGCTCGTACGCAATCTGTTGGTAGGAGCTTATGCCGCATCTCCGAGAACTTTAAAGAAGGAGCTCAATATGCATGTATTAGTTGTGTGTATATATATTAGATAATAATGTAAAAATTGTGAATAGTGTTCTATCAAACGTACCCATAGCTGTCTATTAGATAAGCTCCTTTCGGACGCCATCATGCGAATGTTCTCGCAAACGTAGTATGCACATAAATCAGTCACCGGCGCCTGCTTCAGGGCCTTTACGAGAATAGAATTCAATCAGATAATAATTAATCAAGCATGATAATTAATGGTATTGAAACTAGAATTAAAGAGATGGTAGCTAGCTAGTAGTACTTAATTAATTACCTTGGGTCGATGCCATTTCAGCTTTTGGTTCCATTGACCTGGAACCTGTTTGATGAACTTTTCCCAAGCCCTGCCCGCCGGCAAAGAAAATGAATAAAGGAGTTATTAATTAGTTGATATCAGGAAATGACGAACTAAAGAGGCCGACATATAGTTTGATAATGATTGAAATTACCTGTCGACCATCCCCTTCACGATTGAGTACTCAGTATCTGGTTTAAGTAGTGAGTCCAGTACTTCAACTTTGCCATCTTCAACTTGAATGATTAACAAGATCCTGTGGAAACTGCATGCGCACACGTTTGCATGTATAAATTAAGCGGGCATGTGCATAACACTCATCAACTACCCTAAACCCTATACACTTATTAACATCTAGCTAGTAAACAAAAACAGAATTTGTAGTACAAGATAGTGTGACTCACTCGAAGTTGTAAGGAAGTAGTATATCTCGATTGGTATTTAGGCGCTTCAAGAACTCTAGCAAGGTTTTTCCTGTGTCTTTTTTTGACCATTCTTGTGACCATGTCTCTTGATTAATGGTATTTGGGTCAATGAACCCAATGCCATAGCGTCCAACTTTTTCCATTTCATAGATTTTCATTCTGCAAAATACCACAGAAAAGAATATAGTGAGGATAATTACAGGCAATGATCAACGAGCACTACAGCTAGCTTGAGACTTAAATTACAGAAAGAAATCATTTACAAACAATAGCAACTGAAGATAGATTTGTCGAGTGCGTCTTGATTGAATAACTGAAACAGTTCTGTAAACTCAACATACAGAGCATTCGCATTGTAGTAATGCTCTGGCTTGACTCTCACCATGAGGGACTCTCGATTGGTAGTCTTGGCAATTTTCATGTACCATTCATGCAATTCATACATTCTCGTTGAGAGCTTCTTGACCACCTCAGGCTTGACCAGAGGTTCGCCGCGGGCATATTTCCGTTTTAGTTCCTGCTCTGTAAACTTTTCCATGGGCTCGATCTCTAGGAGTTGTTCTATAGTGCATCCGATCTCTGCAGCCTGCCTTCTATGATCGTCGGTTATTACCAGCTGATTGGCGCCGGTACTCATGTGTGTTGGTACAATGAGCGGGGGGATCGATTGCACCGCCTGTTCTCCCAGTTGGGGAACAGTTTTCCCGCTTTTTTTGGCAGCTGCTTGGCTCGAGCTCGAGCTCGACTCCTTCTCTTGTTGTGCTTGATATGCCTTCCTAATTTGGCGCTCATAGTCTGAGTCAATAGGCTTGGGAGCTGGTTCGGCAGCCATACGAATAAAGTGGTCAATGACATCGTCAGGCACTTTCTCCTTTGGTGGTGGTGGCGGTTTCGGTCCAAAATGGGGCCTCAGTTGGGCTTGCACTTCGGCTTCATTTTCCTCCATAGTCATGTCGTAAGGCCTCTTCGGAAGAGGCGCGAGGCTTGGACCAAATTGGTATCTTTTGCGTCCTATACTTGTACCGCTAGCCGCCATAGCTGCGGCAGCTCTCTTCCGCTTTTGCTTAGGCGGCGAAGCCCGCTGAGGCGGCGGAGACGGCTGACGCAGTGCCTGACTTGGAGGAGGAGGACTGGGCTGACGCTGAGGCGGCGGAGACGGCTGATGCGGTGCCTGACTTGGAGGAGGAGGACTGGGCTGACGCGGTGACGGACTTGGAGGAGGAGTGGGCTGACGCGGTGCTGGACTTGGAGGACGAGGAGTGGCCTGACGCGTTGGCGGACTTGAAGGAGCAGGACTCTGCTGAGGCGGTGGCTGATGACTTGGAGGAGCGGGAGTCTGCTGACGCGGTGGCGGACTTCGAGGAGGAGTTTGCTGACGCGGTGTCGGTGGCCTTGGAAAGATGATGCAATCCTTTCTCCATAGAATGATACGATATATGGCCTCTCCCAGTGTGTGTTCGTCGTCACCTCCAGGAATGTCAAGCTCTAGCACCGAATATTGTGCCACCACTTCATCAACCACGACACGAGCGTAGCCAGCTGGAATCGGGTTGCAATGGAAGGTTGCTTCAGGGGGATTTGTATAAGCAACGGCGTCCGCCACCTTCATGGATATGTTCTTCATTTTGAAGTGTAGCTCACAATTAGTGTTATCCATGATGTCATCCACAGGGTATCTATCCAGCAGTGCCTAATCGCCCAGGGCGGAACCCACGCTGCTTCTCGGCATGGATGGGACGGTGCTATCCAATGCTAGATCCGCTAGCTGCTGCCGCTGCTGAGACCCCCTTTCCTGGCTAAGTGAGTCGATCTGCTGCTGCTGCCGCTGGAATTGGAGTGCCAACTCCGCATGCCTTGATTCTAGGCCTTGAAAGCATTCTGCTTCCTGCTTCCTCTGCTCCTCCTCCAGCTTCCTCTTCTTCTCCTCCTATATCTTATTTCCCGCACGGCTTCTGTAGTCGGCGTTCCAGTCCGTAAACCCCTCAAACCACGGAACAACGCCTTTGCCTTGTGTTCTTCCCGGGTGTTCAGGGTTCTTCAGGGCGCGCGTAAGCTCGTCGTTCTCTCTGTTGGGCGTGAACACCCCCGTTCGAGCCTCTTCTATTGCAACAATTATATCGAGGTCGGCTCCCTTACGACTTGCCCGCACCAAAACCTGGCCTATCTTTGGGTCCAACGTCCCCCCATGCGCAAAGAACTAAGTCCTGCACCTGGGGGGGCCCAGCTCAATGTAACTGGAATGACCCCTGCATCCATCATCTCTTGCTCAGCCTTATCCCACTTAGGCCGGGCCACCACGTAGCCACCTGACCCCATCCTATGGTAATGCTTCTTTTTCGCGGCATTGAGCTTGTTTATTCTCGATCGTTCCTTAGCTAATTCCGATTCCTTGAATTTCACGAAAGCGGGCCAGTGATCTCTTTGCTTCTCCAGTGTTCCCGTGAATTCTAGAGTCTTCTTTCCTCCTTCAACGTACTTGGCCCATATACTTCTCTTGTGGTTGTTGAATGCAACTGCCATCTTCCTAAGAGCAGCGTCCTTGACTTTCTGCACATCTACATCTGTGAAATGATCTGATAGGATGAAATGTGACATGAGAGATTCCCAAAGCAGATTTTTTGCTCTTTGGCCAACAAAAGTAAGATCTGGACGTTCCTTTGCAGCCTTTTTCCATTCTTGAATGGAGATCGGGATTTGGTCCTTCACAAGAACTCCGCACTGACGAACGAACTTGCCCGCATTCTTCTTAGGCTCGCTTGGTTCGCCATTAGGTTTGATGGCATCGATGTTGTACTTTACGCCATCCTTCAACTTTTTGGCCGGGCCTTGCACTGTCCTGCTGCCTGTAGAAGATTTGCTCGATCTGGAGGGCTGAACGAAGAAAGATCGATTCGTTAATATATATATACAAATCAATTAAAATATGTGATGATCACCAGATGCCTGCTTTATATAAATATACCTTGCCGGTCTTTGTTATTTCAAGATCAACATTTTCTTCATCATCATAGTTCTGGACTTCATCTATTCGTTCGTCTTCATCAAATATCATACCCTCACCGGTAGGGTTTAGATATTGCGAGCCGTCATCTTCTTCAAACTCATCTGGGCTAGGGGATGAGCGTATGATGTTGAATAGGGCCTCCTCTCCTTCTCTGCCGGTATTGTCCATAGCTTTTATTTAACTAATCCAGAAGAAATATAAAACAATTTAGTATTCAAATTAGAATGCATGCATGCAATCAATAAGGAAAAACTGAATCATAGTACATAATATATGCATCATCGAATATAATCTCGAATACATCGTCTCGAATATTATCGAATAATATATATAATCTCGAATACATCGTCTCGAATATTATCGAATACATCACTAGCTAGCTAATACAGATCGAATACTATCGAATAATCTAGTTCACTCACGGTTCCTGAGGCGCGGGCGATGGACACCCAAAGAGAAGGAACCATCACAGGATCATAGCTCGGGTGAGTTCCCCGAAGAACCTGCCAGGTATTGGAGAACCTGACGTCCAACGCAGCCATGTAGCGACGGACGTGCTCGTCCTCCTCCCTGACACGGCGACGTACCACCTCCGGTGGGGCCGGCTCCCTCGGCACTAAAAGTGGCCCACGTGAATGCCACCAAAGGAGCTCCGGGTCTACGACAGGACCCGGGTTCCTCACCAAGTGCCGCGCCCCTGAAGGTAGCACCTCCCAGTGCCATCCCGGCGGAGCCCAGTCCCGGACATGGCTCCTCTGAAGTAGGACGTCGTCGCGAACGGGTCGACGGCGAGGATGCGGGCCGGGCATATCGTTGGCGTCGATAACAAATTTGATCTATATGCAAATGTAACATTTTTTAAATGATTGGTGATTGTGATTTCTTATATACAAATTCTATATGCAAATTCTATATGCAAATGTAACATAACGGATTCTCTTGGGGGCATTCTTGATAAATCTATGTCAAAAGTCAAACTTTGACATATGATCAAATATTGCATATGTCAAAATTCAAACTTTGACATATAATATCTAGCTAGCTAATTCATCTAACATTAATACATCTAGCTAATTCATCTAACATATTTGACAAAAGTATAAAAAACTAATTCGATCATCTAACATTAATATATCTAATTTCTATTAATTCATCTAACATTGACATTATATAACCTTTCTATCTAATTCATCTAACATTTGACATTAATATATCTAATTCGATATCAACAATTTGACATTAATCTAATTCATCTAGCTAAAACTTTAACATTCATCTAATTCATGTAGCTAAAACTTTGACATTAATCTAACATTTATATAACTAAATGTATAAAAAACTAAAAAACAGAAAACAGAAAATAATTAAGAAAAATGTGTGTGTAGTGTGTGTGTGTGTACAGTGTGTGTGTGTGTGTGTGCGGGCGGGCGGGCTCGATCGGATGATCGAGGGCACGGCCATGGCGCAGGGGGCTCATAGCGCGGGGTGACGGGGGGCCGCGACGGGACGGCGGCGCGAGACGGCGATGACGGGGACGGCGACGGGGACGGGCCGGGGCGGCGATGGGGACGGGGGCGGCGACGGCGACGGCGCGTGACGGGGGCGGCGATGAGGACGGCGACGGCGACGGCGCGCGCGACGGGGGTGGCGACGGGGGGCGGCGGCGATGTCGAAAGCAGAGACAAAGAGGGAGATGAAACTGCAAAATTTTGAAGTGTTGTATATATAGGATGGACCTTTAGTATCGGTTGGAGCCACCAACCGGTACTAAAGGTCTGTTTTGGCCATCCAAGCGGCGGGAAGCGCACCCCTTTAGTACCGGGTCGTGGCTTCAACCGGTACTAAAGACCCCCCCCCCCCCTTTAGTACCGGTTGGAGCCACGACCCGGTCGCTGGCGCAGGTGCGGTGTGGGCAAGTTTAGTCCCACCTCGCTTGCCGAGGGGCGCCCGCACCAGCTTATAAGCCCCGCCACGGCATCTGCCCCGAGCTCCTCTCTAATGCAGGCCTTCTGGGCCTACCTCTGCTGCGATGCCCTGTTGGGCCTACTGGGCTTGCGGGCCTGCATCCTGGCCCAACTACAGGTTGGGTTTCTAGTCGAATGCAGGCCGCTGTGGCCCAGTAGAAGGGCTTTTTTTTCTTCTTTTTTTCATTTTTTCTTTTCTGCTTTATTTATTTCTGAGTTGTTTTTCGCTGTATTTAGAGTTTCTTTGTGAATATTTTTGCTTTAGGTACAAAAAATTACAAACTTCCTGTTAGTGCCAGTAGTTTTCAAATTTGAATAGTTTAAATTTGAATTATTTGAAATTTGTGTGAATCACTAGTTTGTGAATAACTTTACTTTAAAAATAGATTTTTCAGTGATACTTTTTTCTTATGTTTTATATTAGTGTGTTTTATCATTATATTCAATTTGGTAATACTTAGGTTATTTTAAAAAATGAAATGCCATTGTAACAGATGAGTTTTTGTCCGAAACCCTGATACTTCGAAAGAGATTGTCCATTTTGTACACGAAGTGGATCCAGTTTTTGCCGTAACCCTCTCAACCTTTTAGAACATGCTATGTGGGTGAAATGATGATATCATGCCAAGTTTCAACCTTTTCAGAGTTCATTTGTATTGCTTTTCAATTTCAGGGTCATTTAGCTAAAAAAAATTAGTAAATGCATGAAAATAGCAATTGAAGTCAGAAAGGGTTGAAAATTGATGACGTGGCTTTGAATGGTGCATACTGAATGCACAAAAATTCTGGAGTTGAAATAAGTTTTAAAAAATAAAATGCCTTTGTAACAGATGAGTTTTCGTCCGAAACCCTGATTCTTCGAAAGAGATTGTCCATTTTTTGTAACGAAGTGATCCAGTTTTTTGCCGTAACCCTCTCAACTTTTAGAACATGCTATGTGGGTGAAATGATGATACTCATGCCAAGTTTCAACCTTTTCAGAGTTCATTTGTAGGCTTTTCATTTCAGGGTCGTTTAGCTCAAAAATCAGTAATGCATGAAAATGCAATGAAGTCAGAAAGGGTTGAAAATTGATGACGTGGTTTGAATGGTGCATACTGAACGCACAAAAAGGATGGAGTTGAAATAAGTTTAAAAAAATGAAATGCCTTTGTAACAGATGAGTTTTCGTCCGAAACCCTGATACTTCGAAAGAGATTGTCCATTTTGTACACGAATTGGATTCAGTTTTTGCCGTAACCCTCTCAACCTTTTAGAACATGCTATATGGGTGAAATGATGATACCATGCCAAGTTTCAACCTTTTCAGAGTTCATTTGTATTGCTTTTCAATTTCAGGGTCATTTAGCTCAAAAAAATCAGTAAATGCATGAAAATAGCAATTGAAGTCAGAAAGGGTTGAAAATTGATGACGTGGCTTTGAATGGTGCATACTGAATGCACAAAAAGTCTGGAGTTGAAATAAGTTTTAAAAAATGAAATGCCTTTGTAACAGATGAGTTTTCATCCGAAACCCTGATTCTTCGAAAGAGATTGTCCATTTTGTACACGAAGTGGATCCAGTTTTTGCCGTAACCCTCTCAACTTTTTAGAACATGCTATGTGGGTGAAATGATGATACTATGCCAAGTTTCAACCTTTTCAGAGTTCATTTGTAGTGCTTTTCAATTTCAGGGTCGTTTAGCTCAAAAAAATCAGTAAATGCATGAAAAATAGCAAATGAAGTCAGAAAGGGTTGAAAATTGATGACGTGGCTTTGAATGGTGCATACTGAACGCACAAAAAGGATGGAGTTGAAATAAGTTTAAAAAAATGAAATGCCTTTGTAACAGATGAGTTTTCGTCCGAAACCCTGATACTTCGAAAGAGATTGTCCATTTTGTACACGAAGTGGATCCAGTTTTTGCCGTAACCCTCTCAACTTTTTAGAACATGCTATGTGGGTGAAATGATGAAACCATGCCAACTTTCAACCTTTTCAGAGTTCATTTTGTAATGCTTTTCAATTTCAGGGTGATTTAGCTCAAAAAAATCAGTAAATGAGCTGAAAAATAGCAAATGAAGTCAGAAAGGTACACGTTTGTCCGAAGCACAAAAGTACATGTTTCAAATGCCAAAACACATAAGCACCCTAACTATTACAAAGATTCCCCACGGTTTGTCCAAAGTGGGGCTTTCCAGTTATATAAGTCCGGAACTCACTAGGGAAGAAAGTGATGACAGTGAAGCCGGTCACATCCCAGAGTGGGATCTTTGGGTGTGAAACTTTTTCTTCGCGTGTGTCCCTTTGCGCCGTAACCATGGACATTCTTGATCATTTAACTGGATGCTCGGGTCAATATTCACAGTGAAGGGAGCAATTTCATGAAACTTTTCATAATCTTCTGACATGTCTGTCTTGTCATCCACTCCCACGATGTTTCTTTTCCCTGAAAGAACTATGTGGTGCTTTGGCTCATCGTATGATGTATTCGCTTTCTTATCTTTTCTTTTTCTCGGCTTGGTAGACATGTCCTTCACATAGAAAACCTGCGCCACAGCATTAGCTAGGACGAATGGTCCGTCTGCGTACGCAAGATTGTTGAGATCCACTGTTGTCATTCCGTACTGCGGGTCTTCCGTTACCCCGCCTCGTGTCATATTGACCCATTTGCACCGAAACAAAGGGACCTTCAAACCACGTCCATAGTCAAGTTCCCATATCTCCTCTATGTAACCATAATATGTGTCCTTTCCACTCTTGGTTGCTGCATCAAAGCGGACACCACTGTTTTGGTTGGTGCTCTTCTTATCTCGGGCGATCATGTAAAATGTATTCCCATTTATCTCGTACCCTTTGAAAGTCATTATATTCGAAGATGGTAACTAGGACAGCAAGTACAGGTCATCGTCAAGAGCGTCGTCATGCATGGCACGTGTCTGCAACCAACCGGCGAAAGTCCCCCTTTGTTCACGTGTAATCCAGTCGTCAGACTACTCCGGGTGTTTGGAGCATAGAATATTCTTGTGTTCCTCCATATACGGAGCCACCAAGGCAGAATTTTGTAGAACTGTGTAGTGTGCTTGAGTGAGAGAATGCCCGTCCATACATATTATTTGTTCCGGTCCTAGCATGCCATTTCCACCCAGTCTGCCCTTATGCCGCGATTCAGGAACACCAATCGGCTTAGGGTCAGGAATAAAGTCAATACAAAACTCAATGACCTCCTCCTTTTCATGGCCCTTGGAGATGCTTCCTTCTGGCCTATCACGTTTATGAACATATTTCTTTAAGATTCCCATGAACCTCTCAAAGGGGAACATATTGTGTAGAAATACAGGACCCAGAACGTTAATCTCTTCGCATAGGTGAACTAGCACGTGCGTCATGATGTTGAAGAAGGATGGTGGGAACACCAACTCAATACTGACAAGACATTGCACCAAATCATTCTCTAACCTTGGTATGGTTCCTGGATCGATTACCTTCTGAGAGATTGCATTGAGGAATGCACATAGCTTCACAATGGCTAATCGAACGTTTTCCGGTAGAAGCCCCCTCAATGCAACCGGAAGCAGTTGCGTCATAATCACATGGCAGTCATGAGACTTTAGGTTCTGGAAATTTTGCTCTGCCATATTTATTATTCCCTTTATATTCGATGAGAAGCCAGACGGGACCTTCATACTGAGCAGGCATTCAAAGAAGATTTCCTTCTCTTCTTTGGTAAGAGCGTAGCTGGCATGACCCTGATGTATGCTGTCTTTTCCGTGCATACGTTGCTGGTCCTCCCGTGCCTCCGGTGTATCTTTTGTCTTCCCATACACGCCCAAGAAGCCAAGCAGGGTCACGCAAAGATTCTTCGTCACGTGCATCATGTCGATTGCAGAGCGGACCTCTAGGTCTTTCCAATAGGGTAGGTCCGAAAATATAGATTTCTTCTTCCACATGGGTGCGCGTCCGTCAGCATCATTCGAAATAGATTGTCCGCCAGGACCCTTTCCAAAGATTACCTTCAAATCCTTGACCATATCATGTACATCATCACCAATACGGTGGCGAGGCTTCGTCCGGTGATCTGCCTCACCTTTGAAATGCTTGCCTTTCTTTCTTACGGGATGCCTGCTTGGAAGAAATCGACGATGTCCCAGGTACACATTCTTCTTACAATTATCCAAATATATAATGTCGGTAACATCTAAATAGTGCGTGCATGCGCGGTATCCCTTGTTTGTCTATCCTGAGAGGTTACTGAGAGCAGGCCAATCATTGATGGTCACAAACAGCAACGCATGTAGGTCAAATTCCTCCTGTTTGTGCTCATCCCTCGCACGTACACCTTTTCCATTCCACAGCTGTAAGAGTTCTTCAATTACTGGCCTTAGGTACACATCAATGTTGTTGCCGGGTTGCTTAGGGCCTTGGATGAGCACTGGCATCATAATGAACTTCCGCTTGATGCACAACCAAGGAGGAAGGTTATACATACATAGAGTCACAGGCCAAGTGCTACGATTGCTGCTCTGCTCCCCAAAAGGATAAATGCCATCTGCGCTTAGACCAAACCATACGTTCCTTGCATCACCTGCAAAGTACTCCTAGTACTTTCTCTTGATTTTTCTCCACTGCGACCCGTCAGCGGGTACTCTCAACTTCCCGTCTTTCTTACGGTCTTCTCTGTGCCATCGCATCAACTTGGCATGCTCTATGTTTTGGAACAAACGTTTCAACCGTGGTATTATAGGAGCATACCACATCACCTTGGCAGGAATCTTCTTCCTGGGGCGCTCGTCCTCAACATCACCAGGGTCATCGCGGCTGATCTTATAGCACAATGCACCGCATACCGGGCACACGCTCAAATCCTCGTACTCACCACGGTAGAGGATGCAGTCATTAGGGCATGCATGTATCTTCTGCACCTCTAATCCTAGAGGGCAGACAGCCTTCTTTGCTTCGTACGTACTCTCGGGCAATTCGTTGTCCTTTGGAAGCATCTTCTTTAACATTATCAGCAACTTTCCAAATCCCTTGTCAGATACACCATTCTCTGCCTTCCATTGCAGCAATTCTAGTGTGGTGCCCAGCTTTTTCTTGTCAGCTTCGCAATTCGTGTACAACAATTTCTTGTGATCCTCTAACATGCGCTGCAACTTCTTCTTCTCCTTTTCACTTGCGCAGTTTCTCTTTGCATCGGCAATGGCCCGACCTAGATCATCAGCGGGCTCATCTGATGCCTCTTCTTCAGCTTCTTCCCGCATTGCCGGCTCAGCTTCTTCCCCCATTATTGTACCATCGTATTCAGGGAACCCATGGCCAGGATAGCTGTCGTCGTTGTCCTCTTCTACTTCATTGTCTTCCATCATAACCCCTCTTTGTCCGTGCTTGGTCCAAACATTATAGTGGGGCACGAAACCGGACTCAAACAGGTGGACGTGGATGGTTCTTGACTTAGATTAATTCCGATCATTCTTACAGCCAGCAGATGGACAAGGCAGAAAACCATCCGCCCGCTTGTTTGCCTCAGCCGCAAGCAGAAAAGTACGCATGCCATTAACGAACTGGGGAGAGCATCGGTCATCGTACATCCATTGCCGGCTCATCTTCATTACACAGCACCGAAAAGACCAAATTAATACAAGTTCATACAACACTTATTCTCATAAAACAACATACAAATAACTCTCTAGCTAAAGCATTTAAATGTAATAACAAATGCGATCAAGATCGCAACTAAGGTAACAATTGATCCAACAGCATAATGATACCAAGCCTCACTATCGATGGCATATTTTCTAAGCTTTCTAATCTTCAAGCGCATTTTCTCCATCTTGATCTTGTGATCATCGACGACATCGGCAACATGCAACATGCAACTCCAATTCCATCTTCTCCCCCTCAATTCTTTTCAATTTTTCTTTCAAGTACTCATTTTTTTTTCAACTAAATTTAACCTCTCGACAATAGGGTCGGTTGGAATTTCCGGTTCACATACCTCCTAGATAAAAATATCTATGTCAACTTGATGGGCATAATTTGTCATAAACACAAAATGCAACAAATAGTTTTAAAAGAGAATATACCACATCCGAATCGTAACCCGGACGAGGGCCGACGGGGACGGATATCAAAACCATGGCACTATGTATAACAAACAATGTACGGGCCGGGTAAGATAATTATACAAGTAACTATATATATAAATCACACAAACATGATTTTTTTATATAAAAAAAGATAAGAACAAGAGGCTCACCACAAGGTGGTGCCGGCGACGGGACGGTGCGGACGATCGACGGTGGTTAGGACGGAGACGGGAAGGCACTAAGTAAACCACACCTACATATGCAAACTAAGAGTTATTTTGACCTCAAATTGCATATAAATCAAATAAACTACCACATATAATTCCTCCCAAACTAAAAAACCCACAAAACACTATACTTATAGAGCATGCAAGAGCTAATCTAGCAATGAGAGATAAAAGGACAAAGTTGCTAACCTTTGTGATCACTTGGATGGATGGGGTGCCTTCAAATCTTCACAAATTTTGGCAAAAATGGAGGTGAGCTCGAGCAAGAGGGGAAGAAAAACAAAGAGGAGGGGAAAAACAGAGCGCTTCGGCTCGGGCTGGACGAAGCACTATATATAGTGATATCTTTAGTCCCGGTTGGTTAGACGAACCGGGACAAAAGGTGCATCTCTAGTCCTGGTTCATGGCATGAACCGGTACTAAAGGTGTTGGTGGGGCCCCAGCCTGACAATAGCCTGCCACCACCTCTTTAGTACCGGTTCGTGGCACGAACTGGTACTAAAGGTTTGCCACAAACCGGTACTAATGAGCGCCGCCCGCCTAGCCGTTGGAACCGGCACTAATGGTCACATTAGTACCGGTTCAATTACAAACCGGGACTAATGAGCTTCACATTAGGCCCTTTTTCTACTAGTGGCAGGATCCAGTGAAAAACTGCGCACACGTTTGTATAACCGGGCGTGCATAACTCATCAACTACACTTAACATCAAGTAAGCAAAATAGAATCTGTAGTATAAGACAATAACACTCACTTGAAATTGTAAGGAAATACTATATCTGGTCTGGCATTTAGTTCCTTCAAAAACATTAGCCAGTTGGCCTCTGTGTCTTTGGGTTTATCTTTTAGCACTTTTTCATAAATGGTATTTGGGTCAATGAACCCAATGCCATGGACTCCATCTCTTTTCATTTCAAACATCTTCAATCTGCATAATACCACACAAAAGAATATAGTGAGCATAATTACAGGCAATGAACGAGTTGAGCTAGAGACTTAAATTACAGAAAGAAATCACTTACAGACAATAGCAACTGACGAGAGATTTGTCCAGTGCGTCTTGATTGTATAACTGAAAAAGTTCTGGCAAATCAATCCACACATCGGTTCCATGGAAGTATTGCTCTGGCTTGACTTTCGCCATGAGGCTCTGTTGCCCGGTCTTTACTTCTCTCATGTACCAGTCATGCAATCTACGCATCTGTGTTGATAGAAGCGGCAGGTCCTCAAGCCTGACCAGAGGGTTCCCGGGGACGTATTTCCATGCTAGTTCCTCCTCTTCAATCCTGGGAAGATCCTCGATGCCTAGGAGTTGTTCAACAGTGACACCGGCCTCTCTAGCCATCTGTCTATGAGCGTCGGTTACCACCAAATCAGTACTCACCTTGAGCGGGGGGATCGATTGCACTGCCTGTTCTCCCAGCTGGGGAATAGTTTTCCCGCTTTTATTACTACCTGCTTGGCTCAAGCTCGACTCCTTATCTTTTTGTGCACGATATGACTTCTTAATAGAGCGCTCATAGTCTGAGTCCGTTCTCTTCACAGCCAGTTGAGCCATATCCACAAAGTGTTGTATGACTTTCTCAGGCATTTTCTCCTTTGGCGGCGGGGGCGGTTTCGGTGCAAAATAGGCCTTCACTTCGGCATCCACTATGGCCTTGTTTTCCTCGTCACTCCTGTCGTAAGCCAACTTCTTTTTGGCAGCAGGTTCGGATTTCTTCGTTGGTGCTCTCTTCCGCTTTGGAGAAGGTTTACGCGCCCGAGATCGATATGGCGGACTCGCGCTGGGCTCCATCTCAGGGTGGGGTAGAGTCGGCTGACGCGGTGGACTTGGAGGAGGAGTCGGCTGACGCTGCGGAATTGCAGGAGGAGTCGGCTGATGATGCGGACTTGGAGGAGGAGTCGGTTGATGCTACGGACATGGAGGAGGAGTTGGTGCCCTAGGCATCGAGTTTGGAAAGACGATGCATTCCTTTCTCCATAGAATGACACTACGTCTGGCTTCTCCCAGTGTCTGCTCCCCTTCACCTCCAGGAAAGTCAAGCTCTAGTGAGTCATATCACGTCATCACTTCATCCACCCCGACAGGAGCAAAGCCAGCTGGAATCGGATTGCCATGGAAGGTTGCTTCAGGGGGATTTGGTAAAGCATAGCCGACCGCCACCTTCATGGATATGTTCTTTAGTTTCATGTGTAGCTCAAAAGGTGTCGTATCTTCGATATCATCCACGGGGTATCTAGCCAGCAGTGCATCATCGGCTGGGACCCCCGTGGAACCCACGCTGCTTTTCGGCATAGATGGGATGGTGCTATCCAATGCTGGATCTGCTTGCTGCTGCCGCTGAGGCGCCCTTTCCTGGCTAAGTGTGTCGATCTACTCCTGCTGCCGCATGAAAGCGCATTCCAACTCCGTGTGCTTTGATTCTACCTGTTGAAGGCGGTCTGCTTCCTTCTTCTTCTTCTCCTCCTCCTACTTCTTCTTTCTCGCACGGCTTCTGTAAGTGGTGTTCCAATCCGCAAACCCCTCAACCCACGGAACAACGCCTCTGCCTCGTGTTCGTCCCGGGTGTTCAGGATTCTTCCGGGCGCGCGTAAGCTCGTCGTTCTCTCTCTCGTGCTGGAACGCTCCCATTCGAGTCTCTTCTATTACAACAAGTAAAGCGTCGAAGGCTTCTTTAAGACTTGCCTGCACCATAATCTCCCCTGTCTTTGGGTCCAACTTTCCCCCTTGCGCATAAAACCAAGTCCTGCACCTGTTGGGCCAACCCAATGTTTTTGGCGTGACCCCTGTAGCAATCATCTGTGACTCAGATTCATCCCACTTAGGCCGGCCGATCTGGTAACCACCTGGCCCCAGAACATGGTGAAACTTTTTTCATAGCATTAATCTTGTTTTTCCTCGACCTTTCCTTAGCTGCTTCCGATTCCTTGAACTTCACCAAAGAGTCTCAGTGATCTTTTGCCTTCTCCAGTGCTCTAGTGAATTCTGGAGTCTGCTTTCCGGCTGCTTCATAGCCGACCCATAATCTTTTCTTGTGGTTGCAGAATTGTGTGGCCATCTTCTTAAGATCACTTTTCTTGACTTTCTCCCGTTCTGCCTCTGTCAAATGCTCTGGTAGAGTGAAATGTGACATGAGCGATTCCCAAAGCAGATCTTTTGCTCTTTCGGAGACAAAACTAACTCCTCGATCTCCCTTTGGCTTATTCCATTCTTGAATGGAGATCGGGATTTGGTGCCTGACAATAACTCCACACTGACGAGTAAATTTCTCCGCATTCTTTTTAGTAGCAAGCGGTTTGCCACATGGTTTGATCTCATCGATGTTGTACTTTATGCCAGCCTGCAACCTTTTGGCCGGGCCTCGTACTGCCCTGCTTGTAGAAGATTTGCTCGATCCGGAGGGCTAAAAGAAGAAAGATTCATTAATATATATATATATATATATATATATATATATATATATATATATATATATATACAAATCAATTAATACATGTAATGATCACCAGAGGCCTTATATATACCTCGCCGATCTTTGTTAATTGAAGAACATTTCCTTCGCCATCATTGTTTATGTGGCCTTCGTCTCTTGGTTCTTCCTCAAATATTCCCTCACCGGAATTGTTCAGATATTGTGAGCCGTCATCTTCAGGTTCATTCTCTGGGATCGGGGAGCATATGATGTCGAACATGATCTCGTCTCCGTCTCTGCCGCTATCGTTCATAGCTTAACTAATCCAGAAGTATTCAAATTAGAATGCATTCAATAAGCAAAAACTGAATCATAGTAGATAATATGCATCTCGAATAATATCACTAATACATCTAGAATAATCCAGATAACAAGCATCATCAAATATTATTGAATATAATCTCGAATACATCTCGAATATTATCGAATATAATCTTGAATACATCTCGAGTATTATCACTAATACATCTCGAATTTTATGAGATAACATCACTACTTAATACAGATCGAATATTATTGAATAATCTAGTCCACTCGCGGTTTCTGAGGCTCGGGCGATGGACACCCAAAGAGCACTACAATAGGACCCCACCTATAGCAACACATTTTTCCGTATCTAAAAGTCCATATATGCGTTGTTAGGTTCTTTACCAACGGTTTGGGATGCGTAGCCTTATCCAGTGTTGCTAGCACATAATACAACGGTTACACTTCCGTTGGTAAAAGGAACCGTTGCAAGGCTACAACACATAAAACCGACTATTACAACACTCATATACGTTAGTGGTTAATGTACAGGGACTCAAATCTCATTGCTTGGCCACAAAGAATTTGCAACGCTTCAGGTGTTTTACATATAAAATATGAATAATATTTTATATATTGCCAGCAATTAAATTAATGCTCCACATAATGGTGATAAGTATGTATATCAAGTTAGAAGAAAAATATACGCACGAGAGGAAGAAATCATATATTAAAAACTGTGGGATTATAATTGTTGATATTACAGGAGGAATAACATCCAAATGTGATGCATAATCTGAATATTCTCTTTACAGCGAAACTTAAACTGAAAGCATCCATCGACATCCCTACAACTTAACTAAAACTTAACCGAGGAACATCATCTAACAGGAATAGCATCCCTACAACTTAACTAAAACTGAAAACAGCCATCATAACTAAAACTGAAAACAACCATCATCGTCATCATCGTGAACCAGAACATCATCATCATCGCAGTATACTTGCCACACACCCATATAAGCGTCCATATATCTTTTGAATCTACAAAGAAAATAACAAAATGAAATGTTAATACACAATGCATCGACATGATGCAAATAGTGACGGGTTGCCCAACAAATAAGAAATATTACTTCTTACAAAAGGTCATTACTTTCGAAACATTGGTTGCCCGACTAGATTACGACTATTACAAAGAAAAGTTGTGATATGAAAGTATTCCCTTACAACTCAATATACTACTTCAGGTCACAAAACAAACATAAACAGACTCGGAGAAAAATAAACAGATGTAGTTGTGGCCTAAAAGCAAGCCACTAATAACATAGTACCTACTTAGTTCACGGGTTAAAAGCACAATAGACACTGCTCATATGGAATAGTGCAAGCGACATAATGGGAAATTCAGTAATTTATGAACCGTGACAGCAAGAGTTCATGCGGGTAATTCAACAATTCATGAATCAAAGTGGTGAGAGCTTAGTGGTCAGTTTAGCAATGTACGAATCAAAAGGGCAAGAGCATCTAAGAAGAACATTACTTGCATTTTCGTCTTCACAAACAGATATGGAGATCATAGACAGTTACCAGAACCATGACTACGAACACTGCCGTATCTTGAACAAATCTACTTGCAGCTCTAGCCGTCCATGATGTTGGCCTCCATCTCGATAGTGCCTGAATGGATGAGTGCGGTGCCTCACATTAAATTACACACAACAATAGGTATACCATTGGCGAGATAGGAGTACATAAATAGTTGAATAAGAGCAGGAAAGGAGGCTGAAAAATGGTTAGAGCTAATGTAAGAAATAAAGGAATAAATAAATAATCACCACAATGGAAATAGTCTTACTTGAAGGTAAAACTCAGTGACGTATGTACTATGAATGTAGAGACTGGCACATTGAAAACTACCGAATGGCATTGAGTAGTTCTTTCTTTGGAAACCTGCGCACAAACAAACTGTGAGTCTCTACTTAACGAATGACAAACATGATGATTAACAGTGAGCCGCTGCCGGTGCATATGTGCGTGTGCTTGCTGCAAGCTTTAGTATCTGAATGTTTGCACATGAACACGCATAAAGCTCAGGTGTACATTGCATCTAAGTGGGGTATTGGGATTCAGTTTTATTTTCACTATGATGTACAACGGTAGTAGATAAGTACCTTTTTTAGATTAGTAGATAAGTACTTGGTATAGATGAATCCTCTGCATTGACTTGACCCAAGTGCATATATAATAACTGCATGCTATGAGGGGACAATCACATAACCAAATGATAAAGAAAATGTGTACTAAATCTCAAAAAAGAAAATGTGTACCATCTTATGGTGAGTTTTTTAGACGAAGAGGCTAGCAAGACCGAGGAGTTTAACTGGGGAGTTGTATAATAGCTTTTGAAACCAAAGGAAGAGAAGGACATCAGTGTATGGAAATATAATTGGAAAGTAACAGTGTATCGCATTTGACGTGTTCATGAAATTGAATGTTTGTTATCCCGTAGCAGCGCACGGGTATTTAGCTAGTAATCCAAATTGTGTAGAATAGTAAGAGCATACAACAATCAGTACATTAACAGGCGTGGAGAGAAGTATTTATCAGGGTTCTGAATCATATCAACAGCGTCAAAGCAACATCATAGATGAAACAATGTGCATTATTAATTCACCGGCTCACTAAAACAAAGGTGTACGTGCTTCCCCCAACAGGTCCACGTCCTCTAGTATTTGAGCTGGACGTGAAAGCCACCATTAGCAAGCTACTACCTCGACCTAAATAACCTGACCATCAGACTCCTGAAAAGTGTGAAATTGCAACAAAAAACTTTGATTAATAGCTCATCAAAACTGCCATACAGAGATCTTTAAAGATTGGATCCCTCCTTCAATATTGTAACTCTTGCAATAGACTATTTAATACGCGGTCCGCATATATGAAGTAGTGCTTCTCTACATCAAAAAAATTGAAAGGATTACCGACTCATCTATGAAGGATTCATGAGTTAGCAGCGTATAAGATTTTTTTTAAAAAAAATTGATGCCCCAATGATATGTAATAATTACTAATTTAATAGCATAGCAATCAGCGCATGAATGTAAATCAACGGAGATCACGAGTCAGTCTGCAGGCCTATCAGTGTTCGTAAATGAATTGCAGGAGGGCCAAACTTTTTAACAGGGATTAGCTGCAATAGAATCGGGGGTGCATACCTAGACATCTACAGGAGAAGAGAAGAACAGAGGTTAGAGAAAGGGGTTAGAGAGAGAGAGAGAGGACAAAGCTAGGGGAGGGGATTCACTCACCGGCGAGAGGAGGACGACATGGCCACCGGTGCCGGAGCCGACGGCCGAAACCCTAGTCATCGGGGGAAGGTCGCGGGTGGGCTTTGGTGGCCGCGACCGCCGGATCTAGCCGCATGGGTGGGCGCCGTGGTGTGAGGGGACCTCGGGCTGTGCTTCGCGATGGTGGGATTCGCCGGAATCAGCCGCCGCAGATGGCGCAACGAGGAGTTGCGTCAAGAGGGAGATGGGATGTGAGAGGGATGGGTGGGTGGGGGACACGGCGGATCCGGTAGCCTCCGGAGCTGTGATGTGCGAGGAGGGGAGGGGAGGGCCAGCGGCGAGGTGGGAGGAGGAGGGTGACGAGGCGGTTGGTGGCGGCGATTTGGGAGAGACGAGGGGCATCGGGGGCTCTGTTTCTCGGCGTCACTCTCTCATTTCCTATTTTTTTCATATGTCCCACTCCACGATAGGGTCAAGTGCTGCCAATCTGCAACGCACAACTGCAACATTTTTTTTTTTGAGGGGACACAACTGCAACATTTAATATGTGTATCTATTGTGAATTTTACAACGTATAGCCAAAATGTTGTAGAATGTGTGTTGCTTTATTAGGGGTATCCTTGTAGTGGAGAAGGAACCATCACAGGATCATAGCTCGGGTGATATCCTTGAAGAACCTGCCAGGTATTGGAGAACCTGACGTCCAACGCAACCATGTAGCGACGGACGTGCTCGTCCTCCTCCCTGACATGACGACGTACCACCTCCTCATGGGCAGGCTGCCTCCGCACCGAAAGTGGCCCACGCGACCGCCACCAAAGAACCTCCGGGTCGACGACGGGAGCCCGGTTCCTCACCAAGCTACGCGCCTCGGAAGGTAGCACCTCCCAGTGCCAGCCCAGCGGAGCCCAGTCCCGGACATGGCGCCTCTCAAGCAGGTTCTCGCCGCCGAGTCGACGACGAGGATGCGGGCCGGGCATCGTCGACGTCGAGAACAAATTCTGATGAAAACAAATTCCTATGCAATAATTATCATTTTATTATGCTACTCATATTTAATAAACTTTTACCACTATGTATATAGTAGTTGGGAAAATTTGAAAAACTCTCTACGACGCATAGATATCACACACATACATCATTCTATATCCATCCGGAGAACTATAAAAAAATTGCAAGCACATACATCATTCTACATATCCATCCATCATTCATCCATTGATCATTTTAACATTACATCATTTTTTATTTGGTTTTCTGTTCCTTCTTCATATTTTTTCATAACATATATACATCATTCTACATATCCATCATTCATCTACACACAAAATTAAATACATAAGTTCATCAAACTTATATATATTCATCTAATTAACTTACATATATTCATCTGAATTAAATACATCTCATTCATTTTTTATGTGTGCGTGTGTGTGTTCAATCCAGCATCGGCCGGCGGGGCTCCTACGCCTGAGATGGACGAGGCGGCGGCTAGGTGGGGGATGGACTCGGGCCGGGAGGGCGGCCGGCGAGGTCGAGGCGATGGCGACCGGCAATGGCGGACGGGGAGAGGGACGGGGCTTCGATCGATTGAAAGGGAGGAGAGAGGGGGGAGAGGAAGGAGATATGGGGCTCACAGCGCGGGCTCAGCGGCGATGTTGAGGCGACGGCGAGGTCGAGGAGGACGGCGAGGTCAAGGGAGACTGCGAGGTCGAGGGAGACGAGGAGCGGCGGCACGATGGCGACGAGCGGCAGCCTGGCGGCATCGGGGCTCAAGGAGGAGGCGCGAGCGGCCGGCGTCGGGGGCGGCGACGACGAGGACGGGATCGGGGGCGGCGGCGTGCTCCGGCAGCCTAGCGGCATCATGTATGTGGGCGCGCATTGGGAAATCGAACTGGCCTTTGGAATTTTTCCAAGTGCCCTTTATATACAAAACCCTTTAGTCCCGGTTGGTGGCTCCAACCGGGACTAAAGCCCCCCTTTAGTCCCGGTGCGAGCCAACAACCGGGACTAAAGATGAATTTCACGAGGCCGAGCGGCGGGAAGCCCAGGATTTTAGTCCCGGTTGGTGGCTCACACCGGGACTAAATTGGGGCCTTTAGTCCTGGTTGGAGCCACCAACCGGGACTAAAGGGCTATTCCTGGCACGGCGTCGGGGTGGTGGAAGTTTAGTCCCACCTCGCCAAGCGAAGGGCTCTTGCACCTGTTTATAATCCCCGCTGCGGCATCCTTCTCGTGCTCCTCTCTAAAGCAGGCAGTAAATGCCTAACCTCTCTGCCCTGTGAGGCCTACCTGGCCCGTGGGCCTGCATGGCCCATGTATTGTTGGGTTTCTAGTCGTATGCAGGCCGCGGTGGCCTAGTAGGCGGGCATTTTTTATTTTTATGTTATTTTTTGCATATGTTATGTCAATTTTTTGACCTTCTTCAAATCACATCCTAATTTTTATACATACTCACTTATGTGTAGTACACATGATTATCAAATAATTTCAACAAAATATATGTAATTCTAAAAAATGCCTTTGTAAAAGATGAGTTTTCGTTCCGAAACCCTGATACTTCGAAAGTGATTGTCCATTTTCTACACGAAGTGCATCTAGTTTTTGCAGTAACCCTCTCAACTTTTTAGCACTTGTGTAACACCCCAAAAATTTAATCATGTTTTTACTAAATAAAATTTGTCCAGAATTAAAATTTTGAATTTTTACTAGGTCTTTTATTAATTTCAGAACCAATTTCTGTTTCTGTTTTTTCAAAATTCTTCCGTCCAAATTGAAATTTTTGGAAATAATATTGCGGCTTTGGTAGTTTTCTCAAATCATTTCAATTACATTTTAATAACAGTAAGAATTATTTTCATAATAAAAATTGCCCAAAACAATTCTTTTAATAGCATTTACAACACTTTAAATGCTTCTGTTGCACTACAACTATTTTAAATAATTATTTTTAATCCCACAAAAATTATGGGAGGTCATGTGATGCCTACAGATCACTTTTATGCAAAAACCCAACCTGGTGCTTTGAAAATTTTGAGTGAACCTTCCCCTTTTTTCATTCTGTCTAATTCCTGAGTTACAACTACAACCCCTATTTTCCTTGCTCTATTAATTCTGAAATTTTTCCCACTTACTGTCCTTCCAACCGAGCCCTTAAGTCCAGAAGGTCAGCCTTAATCTCATCTTGCAAGACCACCAAATATTCCCCTTTAGTTTCTGTCCAGTACTGAATTTCAGTAAAACTTACACTAGAAAGTTGCTCCTTTTCACAAAACAACTCCACCATCATCTTTATCATCTAGAGAGACATCACTCTGCCAAGTTTCACATCCAACCAAATCTTCTAGATGGCTCTAGCAATTTGTCAAACATCTTGTGTGCATGACAGAGCTTGGCAAAGTTTTAGACATGCAATGAACACTTGGTCCTTGGGCCAAACCATCATGTCCATAGTCCCTAGTATCTCTTGGAGCATCACCCTGTCAAATACCAGCTTAATTTGATCACTGTAGCCTCAATGGCATTCCGTCGAGCACCTGGCATGCACGCACAGAGCGCGGCCAGGGCACGCGCATTGCAGGCGTTGGCATCGCTCTGGCGCCGCACTCCTGCTGCCCCTACCGCACGCCAGCCTCTCCAGGAGCTTCACGAGACACTCACTAACCCCACCGACACCTCTCCTTGGCCACTAGTGCCGACCACCACCGTCCACCGCCGCCGTTCACCGCCGCCCGACGAATCCTCCGTCGCCACGCCTCTACCGCTTAACTGCCTCCCCGACTCACCCCTCTCTTCCCCCGCACTCCACTTGCACCGGCTGAGCCTTCCCCGCACCCGACCCCGTCCTCTGGCGGCGCCCTCCGCTGACCAGCGCCGTCGCCTCCCACCCGTCGCTGTCACGCCGCCCATGACGCGTGACCCAATCCGCAGCCGCCAGAGCGTCCCCGCCTTAACTCCGGGTCGCCACAGTCCCTACTGACCCCCAACGGCCTCGCCACCGCCTCCTGTGCGATTAATGGCCGCTGCCGCCGTGGCTTCTTCGGTAAGCCACGGAACCGCCTCACCCCTCCTATATAATCCATCCCCGAGCTCGTCTCACTTCAAAGGATGATCTCCATCTTCCCTCGCTACCTCCCCGAGCAGCTACTCGACCAGAGATGGCCGCTTGCTTCGTCTCCGGCAGCCACTGCCGCCACCGCGGTTCGGTTGGTTCCAACACCACCAGGGCCTCCCCCTATCCACTCTCTTCACCAACAGCTTCCCAATGGTCTCACGAGTCCACCCCCACCCTCAATTTTGCTCGGGACTAGCCACGGGCGAAATCCCTCTTCTGACCGACGCCACCGTCCGCCAAGGACCTCGCCGTCGGCAACTCCGTCCGTCCCGGCAACCAAGAAGGGCACCCCCGGGGCCGCCTCGACCCCCTGAGTCCGTAGGTTGCCTCCGTTTTTCGAACGGTGCCGCCGTTCGCCGGGGATCACCGCCGGAACCCCGCCCCTGCTTCTGCCAGAGAAGACGCACACGGCGACGACCAGTCAAACCTGACTGGTGGGCCCGCGGGACCCACAGTCAGTGACTAGGGTCACGACAGCGTGGATTAAGTGAAGGCGTATTTCGTAAATACGTCTTCGACGTCACCGCCCCTCCGCGTGGCGGATCGACTGGGCCCGGCCAGTGACGCCGTCCAGCTAAAACGCGCACAGGGCGTTACTCAGCCTTTCTCTTTATTTTTTTCAGCAATATTAAAATAATTCCTCAGTGACCATTTCAAACGAAATCCAGTGAATCAAATTTCTACAAATTTATAAAATCATGCTCTTCTATTCCAGCCTATGTGAACATTTTTCATAATCTCTGTTTCCAATGGATCTTTGAAATAGTCCATTTCTCTAATTATTTCAGATTAGAAACTCTCTAAGTAATTCATATGAACTCCAAATCAATTGATTCCTTTTCTGTTATTTTTAATTTTTCATCTAGTTTATTATAGTATTTATTTAAAAAATATTTGAAACAATTTTTGGCACTGTTTTTGAATTATGTGGTAATTCAAATATTTATGAAAATAGGAAATGGAGGGAAGATAACTTGTCAAACTTTTGGAGTGCACCCCACACTTCTGCATGCTCAAGGCAAGCATCTTGAACACTTGATATGGTGAATTGCATAGTTGTTGTTTGCAAGAATAATTGCATCATGGATATGTTGAATAAAACTGGCATATGGCTATTTTTGCATGCATGTAGTGTTGGCATGTTCCATCGTACCATGCATCGTGTGTTGCCATGACTTACTTGCAGGAGCAGGCATAAGAAAAATACCGTTACCGGCAGGAGGATGATCACGTTGGAGCGTGATCTTGCCATGTTTATTGTGCATGTTGGAGCATGCAAGGGTTGTGGCCCTATTGGGATTGCTGTTGAAGGAATACCTTGTTGTGCTAACCGTTGCAAGAAACTTAATGCCTCCTGAGTCGACCATAGATCGAGTCTTGTCACCGGTAACCCCCATACTTGATTCGTGGTACCACTTGTCCCTGCCACAGGTAGGATGCGGTCCAGTAAGTTGCTAACCCCTTTCCGTGCACACACCGTACAGAGGGCCACGATGAGGGTTTCCCAGGGATCCGGGACTAAATCCTGTCATCGGGTCAGGGGCATGGGTGTTTCCAGTTGTGACTGAGAGGGGGGCACCCCTTGGAATCCGCGCGTATTAATAGTGATCCCATGCAGGACGTTGGTCTCTCCGTCTCAGAGTTTTTCTTGAATGATGCTTTGGGTGATTCCGGGCATCCAGAAAGTTCATCTGGTGTGTGCTGGTCAGGTGTGTTTTCAACCCAAAGACCGTAATGAGAATTAGTCAGTGTCACGGTACTAAATAAAGAAATCCTTTACTTGTGGGTAAAGAGTACACCCTCTGCAGAGTTTAAACCTATTCGAATAGCCGTGTCCGCAGTTAAGGGCTACAGTCTGGGTTGGTCAAGTGTCGGTCTTAGTGTCGGTCTTCAAAGGAAATAATTAAACTAAGCACGAGTTACTTGGCAGGATAATTATTGTCACCACTAAAGCTGTCATGAATATTTTTGTTATCATGAATGATATATTAATATTACTGCCTTATGAATATTATTGTGGACTAACCCGTTTCTCTTATTTTATATTTCCTGAGTGTCTCAGGGGATGGCTAGACTACCACGGGCACTCAATTTTATTTTCAATACCTCTCGTGGCGTCTCTCGAGTTAACAGGCGGTTTATCACGCCACTACTCTTGTGGACACCCGATTGGCATTTCTCTTCAAGTCCGACCGTGGCGTCACTTGACACCCGACTGGCATTTCTCTTAAAGACCTCTTGTGGCATCTCTCGAGTTTACAGGCGGTCCCACCACTACTCTTGTAGACACCCGATTGGCATTTCTCTTCAAGACCTACGGTGGTGTCACTTGACATCCGACCGGCATTTCTTTTATTTTATTTTCCTTAAACTTTCCTTGTTTATCACAACATTTCCATATATTCATTTATTTGCATATGCCAATATTTTATCATGCCATGATTTAATTCCTGTCAGTAGGCATTTAAGTCCATCATGCGCATACGCATATAGTGTGGTTCATCATGATCATATAATTTAATTGTTGCATTCGGTATATCTTTTGTTCATGATGTTTGCGAGTACATTCCAACGTACTCACAGGCTTGTCACTGGCTATTTACTTGGCCAGGTCAGGTTTTCTACAAGGAGTACCACAGCAATGTCCGTGCGGAGCCTAGGATGGCAGCCATGCAGGATAGGAATTATCCAGGTCAGCCGTTCCTGTGGGGAATGGAGCCCCATCGACGTTGAAGAACCGCGAGACAATTCCGTCATCCACCACCAGAATCACTGTTGTAACATTAGACCTTCATGGTCTTGTATCCAATTCTTGTAATAGCTTGGTAATCTGTAACAAGGACGTGTCCACCAGTAATGGTAAATCCTGGGCTGGTGATGACACGAGGGGTTAATTTCTGGAATTTCGTGTCCCGGCCCCGGCAACATGCTATGTGGGTGGAATGTTGTTACCATGCCAAGTTTCAACCTTTTCAGAGTTCATTTGTAGTGCTTTTCTCTTTCAGGGTCATTTATCTCAAAAAAATCATTAAATGCATGAAAAATAGCAAATGAAGTCAGAAAGGGTTGAAAATTGATGGCGTGGCTTTCAATGGTGCATATTGAACGCACAAAAAGTCTGGAGTTAAAATAAGTTTGAAAAAATGAAATGCCTTTGTAACAGATGAGATTTCGCCCGGAACCCTTATACTTCGAAAGAGATTGTCCATTTTGTACACGAAGTGCATCCAGTTTTTGCCACCCTCTCAACTATTTAGCACATTCTATGTGGGTGAAATGATGATACCATGCCAAGTTTCAACCTTTTCAGAGTTCATTTGTAGTGCTTTTCAATTTCAGGGTCAATTAGCTCAAACAAATAGAAATGAAGTCCTACATAATGCATGAAATATTTTGTTTGCACATAATATTTCTTCGTGTTTCAAATGCCAAAACACATATATACCCTAACTATTACAAAGATTCCCTCCGGTTTGTCCGAAGTGGGACTTTCGAGATAAGTCCGAAAACTCACTAGAGAAGAAAGTGATGACGGTGAAGCCAGTCACATCCCACAGTGGGATCTTGGGGTATAAAACTTTTTCTTCGCATGTGTCCCTTTGCACCGTAACCATGGACAATCTTCATCATTTAACAGGATGCTTGGGTCAATCTTCACTGTCAAGGGAGCAATTTCATGAAACTTTTCATAATGTTCTGACATGTCTATCTTGTCCTCCACTCCCACGATGTTTCTTTTCCCTGAAAGAACTATGTGGTGCTTTGGCTCATCGTATGATGTATTCGCTTCCTTATCTTTTCTTTTTCTCGGTTTGGTAGACATGTCCTTCACATAGAAAACCCGCGCCACATCATTGGCTAGGACGAATGGTTCGTCCGTGTACCCAAGATTGTTGAGATCCACTGTTGTCATTCCGTACCGCGGGTCTTCCTTTACGCCGCCTCCTGTCAGACTGACTCATTTGCACCGAAACAAAGGGACCTTCAAATCACGTCCATAGTCAAGTTCCCATATCTCCTCTAGGTAACCATAATATGTGTCATTTCGCATATTGGTGTTTGCTGCATCAAAGCGGACACCATTGTTTTGGTTGGTGCTCTTTTTATCTTGGGCGATCGTGTAAAATGTATTCCCATTTATTTCGTACCCTTTGAAAGTCAATATAGTCGAAGATGGTGACTTGGCCAGCAAGTACAGCTCATCTGCAACAGTGTCGTCATGCATGAGACGTGTTTACAACCAACCGCCAAAAGTCCCCGTGTGTTCATGTGTAATCCAGTCGTCAGACTGCTTCGGGTGTTTGGAGCATAAAATATTCTTGTGTTCCTCGATATACGGAGCCACCAAGGAGGAATTTTGTAGAACCGTGTAGTGTGCTTGTGCCCAAGAATACCCGTCCATACATATTACTGAATCCTTTCATAGCGTGCCTTTTCCACCCAATCTGTCCTCATGCCACGATTCGGGAAAACCAATCGGCTTAAGGTCAGGAATAAAGTCAACACAAAAATCAATGACCTCCTCTGTTT
Source organism: Thinopyrum elongatum (assembly GCA_011799875.1). Taxonomy (NCBI): domain Eukaryota; kingdom Viridiplantae; phylum Streptophyta; class Magnoliopsida; order Poales; family Poaceae; genus Thinopyrum; species Thinopyrum elongatum. The sequence continues at coordinate 17,903,929 of CM022298.1, read as the reverse complement.
CATGGCCCTTGGAGATGCTTCCTTCTGGCCTAGCATTGTTATGACCATATTTCTTTAAGACTCCCATGAACCTCTCAAAGGGAAACATATTGTGTAGAAATACAGACCCAGAATGGCAATCACGTCGACTAGGTGAACTAGGATGTGCGTCATGACATTGAAGAATGATGGTGGGAGCACCAACTCGAAACTGACAAGACATTGCACCAAATCATTTTGTAACCTTGGTAGGATTTCTGAATCGATTACCTTCTGAGAGATTGCATTGAGGAATGCACATAGCTTCACAATGGCTAATCGAACATTGTCTGGTAGAAGCCCCCTCAATGCAACCAGAAGCAATTGCGTCATAATCACGTGGCAGTCATGAGAATTTAGGTTCTGGAACTTTGTCTCTGCCATATGTATTATTACCTTTTTATTCAACGAGAAGCCATACAGGACCTTCATACTGAGCAAGCATTCAAAGAAGATTTCCTTCTCTTCTTTGATAAGAGCGTAGCTGGCAGGACCTTGATACTGCTTTGGATGCATGCCGTCTTTTTCGTGCATACGTTGCTGGTCCTCCCGTGCCTCCGGTGTATCTTTTGTCTTCCCATACATGCCCAAGAAGCCTAGCAGGTTCACGGAAAGATTCTTCGTCACGTGCATCATGTCGATTGCAGAGCGGACCTCTAGGTCTTTCCAATAGGGGTAGGTCCCAAAATATAGATTTCTTCTTCCACATGGGTGCGTGTCCGTCAGCGTCATTCGGAACATATTGTCCGGCAGGACCCTTTCCAAAGATTACTTTTAAATCCTTGAACATATCAAGTATATCATCACCAGTACGGTGGCGAGGCTTCTTCCGGTGATCTGCCTCACCTTTGAAATGCTTGCCTTTCTTTCTTAAGAGATGCTTGATCGGAAGAAATCGGCGATGTCCCAGGTACATATTCTTCTTACATTTATCCAAATATATACTTTCGGTATCAGCTAAACAGTGCATGCATGCGTGGTATCCCTTGTTTGTCTGTCCTGAAAGGTTACTAAGAGCAGGCCAATCATTGATGGTTACAAACAGCAACACTCGTAGGTCAAATTCCCGCTGTTTGTGCTCATCCCACACACGTACACCTTTTTTGCCCCACAGTTGTAAAAGTTCTTCAACTAATGGACTTAGGTACACATCAATGTCGTTGCCGGGTTGCTTGGGGCCTTGGATGAGTACTGGCATCATAATGAACTTCCGCTTCATGCACAACAAAGGAGGAAAGTTATAGATACATAGAGTCACAGGCCAGGTGCTATGATTGCTGCTCTGCTCCCAATGCCATCTGCACTTAAACCAAACCACATGTTCCTTGCGTCATCTGCAAAGTCCCGCCACTCTCAATTTTTCTCCACTGCGACCCGTTAAAGGGTACTCTCAACTTCCCGTCTTTCTTACGGTCTTCTTTGTGCCATCGCATCAACTTGGCATGCTCTTTGTTTTGGAACAAACGTTTCAACCGTGGTATTATAGGAGCATACCACATCATCTTGGTAGGAATCCTCTTCCTGGGGTGCTCGCCCTCAACATCACCAGGGTCATCGTGGCTGATCTTATAGCGCAACGCATCGCATACCGGGCATGCCTTCAAATTCTTGTACTCCTTACCGCAGTAGAGGATGCAGTCATTAGGGCCTGCATGTATCTTCTGCACCACTAATCCTAGAGGGCAGACAGCCGTCTTTGCTTTGTACGTACTATCGGGCAATTCGTTGTCCTTTGGAAGCATCTTCTTTAACATTATCAGAAACTTTTCAAGTCCCTTGCCAAATACACCATTTTCTACCTTCCATTGCAGCAATTCCAGTGTGGTTCGCAGCTTTTTCTTGTCATATTCGCAATTTGGGTACAACAATTTCTTGTGATCCTCTAACATGCGCTGCAACTTCAGCTTCTCCTTTTCACTTGCGCAGTTTCTCTTTGCATCACCAATGGCCCGACCAAGATCATCAGCGGGCTCATCTGATGCCGCCTCTTCTTCAGCTTCTTCCCCCATTGTAGTACCATCGTATTCAGGGAACCGATGATAGCTGTCATCATCCTCTTCTTCTTCATTCTCTTCCATTAGAACCCCTCTTTCTCCGTGCTTGGTCCAACAGTTATAGCCGGACATGAAACCGGACATAAACAGGTGGACGTGAATGACTCTTGAGTTAGAGTAATTGTGGTCATTCTTACAGACATCACATGGACAACACATAAAACCATCATCCCTCTTGTTTGCCTCAGCCGCAAGCAGAAAAGTATGCACGCCATCAATGAACTGGGGAGAGCGTCGGTCGTCGTACATCCATTGCCGGCTCATCATCATTACACAACACCGAAAAGACCAAATTAATACAAATTCATACATAAAGTTCATACACACTTATTAGAATGAAACAACATACAAACTCTCTAGCTAAAGCATTTAAATGCGACAACAAATGCTATCAAGATCGCAACTAAGGTAACAATTGATCCAACAGCATAGTGATATCAAGCCTCTTTATTAACGACATATTTTCTAATCTTTTTAATCTTCAAGCGCATTGCATCCATCTTGATCTTGTGATCATCGACAACATCGGCAACATACAACTCCAATTTCATCTTCTCTTCTTCAATTCTTTTCAATTTTTCTTTCAAATACTCGTTTTCTTTTTCAACTAAATTTAACTTCTCGACAAGAGGATCAATTGCAATTTCCGGTTCACATACCTCCTAGATAAAAATATCTATGTCAACTTGATGGGCATAATTGTCATAAATGCGAAATGCAACAAATAGTTATAAAAGAGAATATATATACCACATCCGAATCATGAACCGGACGAGGGCCGACGAGGACGGAGATCAAAACCATGCCACTATGTATAACAAACAACCATACAGGTAATAAAATTATACAAGTAACTATCTAAATCATACAAACATGATTTTTTTTAATAAAAAGGATAAGAACAAGAGGTTCACCAAGGTGGTGCCGGCGACGACACGGTGCGGGCGGTCGACGGTGGTTAGGACGGAGACTGGATGGTGATGACCCACAAGTATAGGGGATCTATCGTAGTTGTTTCAATAAGTAAGAGTGTCGAACCCAACAAGGAGCAGAAGGAAATGACAAGCGGTTTTCAGCAAGGTATTCTCTGCAAGCACTGAAATTATCGGTAACAGATAGTTGTTTGATAAGATAATTCGTAACGGGTAATAAGTAACAAAAGTAAACAACGTGCAGAAAAGTGGCCCAATCCTTTTTGTAGCAAAGGACAAGCCTGGACGCACTCTTATATAATGCAAAGCGCTCCCGAGGACACATGGGAATTGTTGTCAAGTTAGTTTTCATCATGCTTATATGATTCTCGTTCGTTACTTTGATAATTTGATATGTGGGTGGACCGAAGCTTGGGTGCTATCTTCCTTGGACAAGCCTCCCACTTATGATTAACCCCTCTCGCAAGCATCCGCAACTACGAAAGAAGAATTAAGGTAAACCTAACCATAGCATTAAACATAGGGATCCAAATCAGCCCCTTACGAAGCAACGCATAAACTAGGGTTTAAGCTTCTGTCACTCTAGCAACCCATCATCTACTTATTACATCCCAATGCCTTCCCCTAGGCCCAAATAATGGTGAAGTGTCATGTAGTCAACGTTAACATAACACCACTAGAGGAAAGACAACATACATCTCATCAAAATATCGAACGAATACCAAATTCACATGATTACTTATAACAAGACTTCTCCCATGTCCTCAGAACAAACGTAACTACTCACAAAGCATATTCATGTTCATAATCAGAGGAGTATTAATTATCATTAAGGATCTGAACAAATGATCTTCCACCGAATAAACCAACTAGCATCAACTACAAGGAGTAATCAACACTACTAGCAACCCACAGGTACCAATCTGAGGTTTTGAGACAAAGATCGGATACAAGAGTTGAACTATGGTTTGAGAGGAGATGGTGCTGGTGAAGATGTTGATGGAGATTGACCAGCTCTCGATGAGAGGATTGTTGGTGATGACGATGGCTTCGATTTCCCCCACCCGGAGGGATGTTTCCCCGGCAGAACAGCTCCACCGGAGCCCTAGATTGGTTCTGCCCAGGTTCCGCCTTGAGATGGCGGCGCTTCGTCCTGAAAGCTTCCTTCTTATTTTTTCTAGGTCAAAACACACCATATAGCAGAAGATGGGCATCGGGGGCTTGCCAGGTGGCCCACAAGGACGGGGGGCGCGCCCAGGGGGTAGGGCGCGCCCTCCACCCTTGTGGATGGCAGGTGGCGCCCCTCTGGTACTTTCTTCGCCCAATATTTTTTATTAAATCCAAAATGACTCTCCGTGAAATTTCAGGACTTTTGGAGTTGTGCAGAATAGGTCTCTAATATTTGCTCCTTTTCCAGCCCAGAATTCCAGCTGCCGGCATTCTCCCTCTTCATGTAAACTATGTAAAATAAGAGAGAAAAGGTATAAGTATTGTGCCATAATGTGTAATAACAGCCCATAATGCAATAAATATTGATATAAAAGCATGATGCAAAATTGACGTATCAACTCCCCCAAGCTTAGACCTCGCTTGTCTCCAAGCGAAAGCCGATATCGAAAAATATGTCCACATGTTTAGAGATAGAGGTGTCGATAAAATAAAATACGGACATGAGGGCATCATGATCATCTTTAGAACAACAACATATAATGTCATATAATTACTTATGCTAGAGTAACAATTCACTCACAAAGTAAAGTATGAATCAGAAACCTCATTGAAAACCAACAAACTATGATCTCAGTCAGTGAAGCAATTGCAATTTATCATAACATCGGAAAGAGTCAATTGAAGAGCTTTTCAGCAAGTCCACATACTCAACTATCATTTAGTCTTTCACAATTGCTAACACTCACGCGATACTTATGGGTTCAAAGCTTCAGTCGGACACGGAGAAAGATAGGGGCTTATAGTTTCGCCTCCCAACCTTTTACCTCAAGGGTAATGTCAACAATAATACTTTATGATGACCTACATCCGAGTGGATATATATATCTGGATCTTTCTCCAACACATAGTGCTTGCCAAAAGGAAAAAGTGTAAAAAGGAAAGGTGAAGATCGCCATGACTCTTGTATAAGGGTAGAAGATAAAAGTAAAAGATAGGCCCTTCGTAGAGGGAAGCAGAGGTAGTCATGCGCTTTTATGGTTGGATGCACAAAATCTTAATGCAAAAGAACGTCACTTTATATTGCTGCTTGTGATAAAGAATTTTATTATGCAGTCCATCTCTTTTACTTCTTCCATATCACAAGTTCGTATAAAGCTTATTTTCTTCACACTAATAGATCATACATATTTAGAGAGCATTTTTTATTGCTTGCACCGATGACAACTTACTTGAAGGATCTTACTCAATCCATGGGTAGGTATGGTGGACTCTCATGGCAAAACTAGGTTTAGGGATGTTTGGATGCACAAGTAGTATCTCTACTTGGTGCAAAGAATTTGGCTAGCATGAGAGGGAAAGGCAAGCTCAACATGTTGGAGGATCCATGACAATATAACTTCTATTCGGATATAAGAAAACATAACCCATTATGTTGTCTTCCTTGTCCAACATCAACTTTTTAGCATGTCATATTTTAATGAGTGCTCACAATTACAAAAAATGTCCAAGATAGTATATTTATATGTGAAGCCTCTCTTTCTTTATTACTTCCTATTAATTGCAACAATGACCAAAACTATGTTTGTCAACTCCCAACAAATGTTATTCATCATACTCTTTATTTGTGAAGTCATTACTCTCCATAAGATCAATATATGATCTTTTTATTTCTTTTTATTATTTTATTCCCTCAAGATCATAGCAAGAAAACAAAGCCCTCAACTCCAAACCACTCTTTATTATATAACTCACGGACTCGATTACATGGATAGAGATCAAATCAAAACTCAAAGCTAGATCATACTAAAACTTTATTCTACTAGATCAAGATATAACCAAAAGGATCGAAGTAAGAAAAATAATAAAAGTAAAGGTGTGATGGTGATACGATACCGGGGCACCTCCCCCAAGCTTGGCAGTTGCCAAGGGGAGTGCCCATACCCATGTATTTATGTCTCTTTCTTCAGAGGTGATGATGTGATATTCTTGGCGATGATGCCCTTTAGGATGCGATTCTCTTCCTCGAGCTTATTAATTTGCTGCTTAAGTTCCATTACTTCCTTGCGAAGTTTACCCGTGATGGCTAGAGCTCCATTCACCCATGGATGTTTTATAGCTGTGGGAGAAAAGGCAACACTCTTTTTCATATTTTCATAAGAGAGAAATCTAGCACTGGGAGGAATGACCGAATTTGGTATTGCTGAGCTCTGTAGTTCCTCCGGCATGAATCCGGTTTGAAGACGAGAGGTGACTTCTTGATCCTCCTCCATGGCATCCACCCTTTTCAAGTCAGCCTCCATCTCTTCCTCCGTTGATTGCCCGAAGTGGTCAGCTTCGCTGTATGCTCTTGGGCCCGGTGTCAGGTGAGATACACTACTCTCCCCGACCGACTCTTGTGAAGACATCTTGCTCTAAATCTGCTACAGAAACAGCTCAAAACAAAAACAGAGGATTTTGTCGTGGTACGGTGGTGAAAACCTTCGGGAGATTATATAATGATTTTTTACCGACCAAAAGAAGTATTGTGCAAGAAAACAGAGTTCGGAGGGCACACGAGGTGGCCACAAGGTCGGGGGGCGCGCCCTCCACCCTTGTGGTTGCCTCGTGTCTCTTTCGGACTACTTTTAATTTTCCTAATTTTTTAAATATTCCAAAACGGAGAAAAATTATCATTGGAAATGTTTTGGAGTTGGTTTACTTACCGTAGCACATACCTATTCCTTTTTGGAGTCTGAAACGTTCTGGAAAGTGTTCCTTATGTACTCCTCCGGTGTTACGGTATCAATTATATTGGTCTCTACATTTATGGGAGTACCTGAGATATAATGTTTGATTCTTTGACCGTTTACCACCTTCGGCAATGTTGATTTTTATGGCACCGGAACGATAGACCTCCTCGATAATGTAAGGACCTTCCCATTTAGAGAGAAGCTTTCCTGCAAAAAATCTTAAACGAGAGTTGTATAGCAAAACATGATCACCTATATTAAACTCACGCTTTTGTATCCTTTTGTCATGCCATCTTTTAACTTTTTCTTTAAACAACTTGGCATTCTCATAGGCTTGGGTTCTCCATTCATCAAGCGAGCTTATGTCAAATAACCTCTTCTCACCGGCATGTTTGAAATCATAGTTAAGCTCTTTAATTGCCTAATAAGCCTTATGTTCTAGCTCAAGATGTAACTGACAAGCCTTTCCATAAACCATTTTATATGGAGACATACCCATAGGGTTTTTATAAGCAGTTCTATAAGCCCATTATGCATCATCAAGTTTCTTAGACCAATTCTTTCTAGATCTATTAACAGTCTTTTGCAAAATCAATTTAATATCTCTAGTGCTCAATTCTACTTGACCACTAGACTGAGGATGATATGGAGATGCAATTCTATGGTTAACATCATACTTAGCAAGCAATTTACGGAAAGCACCATGAATAAAATGTGAACCACCATCAGTCATCAAATATCTAGGGACTCCAAACCTCGGAAAAATAACTTCTTTAAGCATCTTGATAGAAGTGTTATGATCAGCACTACTTGTTGGAATAGCTTCTACCCACTTAGTAACGTAATCAACAACAACTAAAATATGTGTATACCCATTAGAGGAAGGAAAAGGTCCCATATAATCAAAGCCCCAAACATCGAATGGTTCAATAACAAGTGAATAATTTATAGGCATTTCCTGACGTCTACTAATATTACCAATTCTCTGGCATTCATCACAAGACAAGACAAACTTACGAGCATCCTTGAAGAGAGTAGGCCAATAAAAACAAGATTGCAATACCTTATGTGCAGTTCTATCTCCAACGTGGTGTCCTCCGTAAGACTCGGTGTGGCACTTGCGTAGGATCTGTTCCTGTTCATGCTCAGGTACACAACGTCTAATAACACCATCTACTCCTTCTTTATAAAGGTGTGGGCCATCCCAAAAGTAATGTCTTAAATCATAGAAAAACTTTTTCTTTTGCTGGTATGTGAAACTAGGTGGTATAAATTTAGCAACAATGTAATTAGCATAATCAGCATACCATGGAGTATTATGAGCAGCATTTATGACAGCTAATTGTTCATCAGGAAAGCTATCATCAATAGGTAGTGGGTCATCAAGAACATTTTCTAACCTAGACAAGTTGTCTGCAACGGGGTTCTCATCTCCCTTTCTATCAATAATATGCAATTCAAATTCTTGTAGCAGGAGAACCCATCTAATAAGTCTAGGTTTAGCATCTTTCTTTTCCATAAGATATTTAATAGCATCATGATCAGTGTGAACAGTTACTTTGGAATCAACAATATAGGATCTGAACTTAACACAAGCAAAGACAACTGCTAAAAATTCTTTTTCAGTAGTAGCATAATTCCTCTGGGCACTGTCTAGAGTTTTACTAGCATAATGAATAACATTCAATTTCTTATCAACTCTTTGCTCTAGAACAGCACCAACAACATAATCACTAGCATCACACATGATTTCAAAGGGTAAATTCCAATCAGGTGGCGGAACAATAGGTGCAGAAATCAAGGCTTTCTTAAGTATTTCAAATGCTTCTACACAATCATCATCAAAAACAAAAGGAACATCTTTTTGCAAGACATTAGTGAGAGGCCTAGAAATTTTAGAGAAGTCTTTAATAAACCTCCTATAGAAACCAGCATGACCAAGGAAACTTCTTATACCTTTGATATCTTTAGGACACGACATCTTTTCACTAGCATCTACTTTAGCTTTATCAACTTCAATACCTCTTTCAGAAATTTTATGCCCCAAGAAAATACCTTCATTTACCATAAAGTGGCACTTCTCCCAATTCAAGACAAGATTAGTTTCTTCATATCTCTACAAAACTCGATCAAGGTTGCTTAAGCAATCATCAAAAGAAGTTCCGTAAACGGAGAAATCATCCATGAAAACCTCAACAATCTTTTCACAAAAGTCAGAGAATATAGCAGTCATACTTCTTTGAAAGGTAGCAGGTGCATTGCATAAACCAAAAGGCATACGTCTACAAGCAAAGGTACCGAAAGGGCAAGTAAAAGTGGTATTTTCCTGATCATCTTTTAACACAGGTATTTGAGAAAAACCAGAATAACCATCTAGAAAGCAAAAATGTGTATGTTTGGATAATCTTTCTAGCATTTGATCAACAAAAGGTTGGGGTTAATGATATTTTCTAGTAGCTTTATTTAATTTGCGAAAATCAATTACCATTCTATAACTTGTAACAATTCTTTGTGGGATCTATTCATTCTTATCATTAGGAACAACAGTAATACCTCCCTTCTTAGGGACACAATGAACAGGACTTACCCACTTACTATCAGCAATAGGATAAATTATACCTGCCTCCAGAAGCTTTAGTATTTCATTTCTTACCACTTCTCTCATCTTAGGATTTAACCGTCGTTGGTGATCAACAACTGGTTTAGCATCATGCTCCAAATTAATTTTGTGCTGACATAGAGTGGGACTAATGCCCTTAAGATCATCAAGAGTATATCCAATAGCGGCACGGTGCTTCTTCAAAGTTTTCAATAATTTCTTTTCTTCATGCTCTGAAAGGTTAGCACTAATAATAACAGGATATATCTTCTTTTCATCGAGATAAGCATATTTCAAAGTATCCGGTAATTGTTTAAGCTCAAACACGGGATCACCCTTGGGTGGAGGAGGATCCCCAAGGATTTCAACACGCAATTTTTTTTTTGAAATAGGCCCTTGATTAAAGAATATCTCGTCTATTTCCCTTCTTTCATTCATAAACATATCATTCTCATGGTCTAGCAAATATTGTTCTAAGGGATCAGTAGGAGGCACGACAATAGAAGCAAGACCAATAATTTCATCCTTACTAGGTAATTCTTTATCATGGGATTGTCTACGAAATTTAGAGAAATTAAAATCATGAGACATATCCCCTAAACCGACAGTAACAATATCTTTCTCGCAATCTATCTTAGCATTAACAGTATTCAAGAAAGGTCTACCAAATATAATGGGACAAAAGCCATCTTGTGGGGAAGCAAGAACAAGAAAATCAGTAGGGTATTTTATTTTCCCACACAAGACTTCAACATCTCTAACAATCCCAATTGGTGAAATAGTATCTCTATTGGCAAGCTTAATAGTAACATCAATATCTTCTATCTCAGCAGGTGCAATATCATTCATAATTTCTTTATATAAGGAAAACGGAATTGCACTCACACTAGCACCCATATCACATAAGCCATGATAACAACGATCTCCTATTTTAATTGAAACAATAGGCATGACAACAACGGGTCTATGTTTATCTTTACTATCGGGTTTAGCAATTCTAGCAGCTTCATCATAGAAATAAATAACATGCCCATCAATATTATCAACTAAGAGATCTTTAACCATAGCAATACTAGGTTCCACTTTAATTTTCTCAGGGGATGTAGGTGTTCTAGTACAACTCTTACGAACCACAGTTGAAGCTTTAGCATGATCCTTTATTCTAACAGGAAAAGGTGGTTTCTCAATATAAGCAGTAGGAACAGTAGGATCAACATTATAAGTAATAGTTTCTTCTTCAACTTTAATAGGTTCTACTACTTTAACTTCAATGGGAGGATGATATTTAAACCACTTCTCCTTAGGGAGATCAACATGAGTAGCAAAAGATTCATAGAAAGAAGCTACTATCTCAGAGTCAAGTCCATATTTAGTGCTAAAATCACAAAAAGCATCGGTATCCATAAAAGATTTAACACAATCAAACTTAAGGTTTATACCTGACTCCTTACCTTCATCGAGTTCCCAATCTTCAGAGTTGTGTTTAATTCTTTCCAATAAATCCCAGTTGAATTCAATAGTCTTCTTCATAAAAGAACCAGTATAAGAAGTATTGAGCATGGATCGATCATTATGAGAAAGCCGAGCATAAAATTTTTGAATAATAATTTCTCTTGGGAGCTCATGATTGGGGCATGAATATAACATTGACTTAAGCCTCCCCCAAGCTTGAACGATACTTTCTCCTTTACGAGGCCAAAAATTATATATATAATTCCGATCACGATGAACCAGATGCATAGGATAAAACCTCTGATGAAATTCCAATTTCAATCGGTTGTAGTTCCATGATCCAATATCATCACCTAGCCTATACCATGTCAATGCCTTCTCCTTCAAAGATAAAGGGAAGACCTTCTTCTTGACTTCATCCTCGGGCAAACCTGGAAGCTTAAATAATCCACAAACTTCATCCACATAGATTAGATGCATATCAGGATGTAATGTTCCATCTCCTGTGTAAGGATGAGCTAGCAGTTTCTCTATCATACCCGAAGGAATTTCATAATAAATATTTTCAGTAGGTGCAGTAGGTTGAGGGGCAACTCTTTGCTCTTCCGGTCGGGGTGAAGATACCCCGAACAAACCCCTCAAAGGATTATTTTCCATACTAACAAGTGACAGTAAATTTCAGCACACTATATAAATGTTTCCTTACCAAATTCCACTCACCAAAGGTACTTCACTCCCCGGCAACGGCGCCCGAAAAGAGTCTCGATGACCCACAAGTATAGGGGATCTATCATAGTCCTTTCGATAAGTAAGAGTGTCGAACCCAATGAGGAGCAGAAGGAAATGATAAGTGGTTTTCAGCAAGGTATTCTCTGCAAGCACTAAAATTATCGGTAACAGATAGTTGTTTGATAAGATAATTCAAAATGGGTAATAAGTAACAAAAGTAAACAAGGTGCAGCAAAGTGGCCCAATCCTTTTTGTAGCAAAGGACAAGCCTGGACGAACTCTTATATAAAGCAAAGCGAGGACACATGGGAATTGTTGTCAAGTTAGTTTTCATCATGCTTATATGATTCGCGTTCGTTACTTTGATAATTTGATTTGTGCGTGGACCAGTGCTTGGGTGCTGTCCTTCCTTGGACAAACCTCCCACTTATGATTAACCCCTCTCGCAAGCGTCCACAACTACGAGAGAAGAATTAAGGTAAACCTAACCATAGCATGAAACATATGGATCCAAATCAGCCCCTTAAGAAGCAACGCATAAACTAGGGTTTAAGCTTCTGTCACTCTAGCAACCCATCATCCACTTATTACTTCCCAATGCCTTCCCCTAGGCCCAAATAATGGTGAAGTGTCATGTAGTCAACATTCACATAACACCACTAGAGGAAAGACAACATACATCTCATCAAAATATCGAACGAATACCAAATTCACATGATTATTTATAACAAGACTTCGCCCATGTCCTTAGGAACAAACGTAACTACTCACAAAGCATATTCATGTTCATAATCAGAGGAGTATTAATTATCATTAAGGATCTGAACAAATGATCTTCCACCGAATAAACCAACTAGCATCAACTACAAGGAGTAATCAACACTACTAGCAACCCACATGTACCAATCTGAGGTTTTGAGACAAAGATCTGTAACACCCCAAAAATACATCCATGATTTTAATAAGTAAAAATTGGCCAGAAATAAAATTTTAAATTATATTGAGTGTCTTATTAATTTTAGAGTATTTTCTGCCTTTGTTTTTCAAAAAAAAATTCCCTCCATGTAGTTTTTTTTGAAATATTATTGTGGCTTTGGGAGTTTTCATAAACCATTTCATTATTACTTTAATAACAGTAGGAACTATTTTCATAATAAAATTTTGCCCAATATAATTATTTTAATAGCATTTTCAATTCTTTAAATGCCTCTGTTGCACTGCAACCACCTTAAATATTTCTTTAACAATTCCACAAAAAATATGAGAGGTCATGAGACGCCCACATATCACTTTTATGCAACAACCCAACTTGGTCTTTTGGAAAATTTGAGTGCAACATCCCTTTTTCTATTCTGGTCCAGATCCAACCTTGCACTACAACCCCTATTTTTCTTGCTCCAAAAATTCTGAATTTTTTCCCACTTATAGTACTTCCAACCAAAACCTTAAGTCCAGAAGATCAACTCCATTTGCATCTTGGAAGTCCACCAAATATCCCTCTGCAATCTCTGTCGAGAACTGAAGTTCTTCAAAACTTGCACTTGCAAAATTTTCCTTTTGTCCATCCAATCACACCATCATTTTAGTAATCTAAAGAGACATCACTCTGGGAATTTTCACATTCAACAAAACCTGCCAGGTCACCTTTTTATTTCATCAAACACCTTGCAGGCATGACCAAAATCTGGCAACAATCTAAACTACATTTGATATTTACTTCTCCTGCCAAACCAGCATGTCCTTCATCTCTCTCATGCCCATGAGCACCACCCTGATGAGTCTTAGCTCATTTAGGTCTCTGTAGATGCCCGTGGCATTTCGTCGAGCACCAGACGTGCGTGCGCTGGGCGCGACCAGCGCACGCATACTGCACGGTTGGCATCGACCCCTGCCGCTCCCCCGCTGCTTCTCCCGCACACCCGAGTCTTCCACTGGACCCCGCCGTCCACGCTAAGCATCGCCGACATCCTTCCCTGGCCTCTAGTGCCATCCACCACCGACCATCGCCGCCGCCGTGGACGTCGGCTCAGACCCGCCACCACATGGCCAAATCCGAGGCCGCCAGCTTGCCCCCGCCTTAACCACCAGCCCACCGACCTCATCCGCAGTCGCCGACCTTGCTGACACCCTCCCCGCGTCGCCTAGCACTGACCACCGACATTCACCACCGTCCAGCGTCGCCGCGGCCACTGCCGTATTGGATACGCCACCGCCCAGGACGCGTGGTTCGCCCCGAGCCAACCAGCATGCCCCAACATTACTACGGCTGACTACCGCCCCTCACCGACCTCTCCACCGGCCTCACCGACCCCAGCTACCTCGACGGTGCCAATAATGGCCGTCCGCTGCCATGACTTCTCCTGGAAGCCATGGGAGAAGCCTCCCCGTGCTATAAAACGCGTCCCCGAGCCCGCACCCCCCCACATCATCTCTCCTTCTTCCTCCGGAAGTCCTCCACAGCATCTAATCAGCTGGAGCAGTCGTACTCCTCGCCTCCGACCGAGGCAACTGCTGCCACTCCTCGGCTGCTCTCATCACAACCAAAGCCTCCCTGTCCAAAATTCTTCAACCAATAGCTTCGCCCAGCCTCCGCACACCCATCCCGCGTTTTAATTTCACTGGAGGTACACCAGGGGCGAAAGCCCTCTTCTCACTGCCGCCGGAGGTTCTCGGAGAAGCTCGCCACCGGCGACACCGTCCCTCCCTTCGACCGTGACGAGTGTCGGGAGGACGGTCGTGATCCCCTGGTGACGTTGGAGGCCTCGGCTCCCCGAGAGTTGCCGTCGTTCGCCGGCGCGAGCCGCCGGAGTTTGGCCTCTGCTTGAACAGAGGAAGAAGGAGGCGCGCTGACCCCGGTCAAACATGACAAGTAGGCCTAGTGGGACCCACCGTCAGTGACCTAAGGTCACGGCCGAGTCAGCTAAGTGAAGACGTATTTCTCGGATATGTCTTCGACGTTGCAGCCTCTCGCGCGGCCGAATGAATGGGCTCGGCCCAGTGGCGCAGCGCAGCTAAGCAATGCTCAGGGCGCACCACTGCTCTCTTCTCTTTTCTTTTTCAGCATGTGTTTAAATATTTCCACAGAAGTTATTTATACACCAAATTAGATGATTCAAATTTTAGTAGACTTCTAAAATCATGATCTATTTATCCAGCTTAGGTTAACATTTTTCCTAAGCATTATCTCCACTGGATCAATTAAATGGTTCATTTAATAATTTATTTCAACTTAGAAATTCCATAGGTAATTCACATTAACTCCAAATAAATTGATTCTTTTTATGTTATTTTTCATTTTTCATCTAGTTTATTTTAATACTTATTTCAAAAATATTTGAAACAATTTTTGGCACTGTTCTCTATGTAGTAATTTAAATGTTTTTGAAAATAGGAAATGGAGGGAAGATAAAGTTTTCAAAATTTTGGAGTGCAACCAACACCCCTGCATGCTCAAGGCAAGCATCTTGAACATTTGATATGGTGAATGTTTTGTGGTTGCTAGCTAGAATATTTGAATCATGTTTGTGATAATTTTTAATAGAATTTGCATATGGCTATTTTTGCATGCATGATCCATGGCTATTTTGATGTCATCTTTAAAGCATGAAGTATGAGTGAGTATGGTTACTTTCACTTGTCATGTATGCCCGTGTTGTTATGGACTAAACTGCAGGAAAGAATCAGTCACGAGTAAAGTGACCGTGAGACTGAAATTTCTCGTGGTGACGAGAATGATCAGTAAGGGCATGTCGGGACATGCCGGGTGGTGATGTTGTTGGGTATCACCAAGGAATATATTGTGATAACCACTGCAGGAAAACTTAACCTCCTGAGTCGACCGTAGATCGAGTCTTGTTCCAGTAACCCCCATACTTGATTCGTGCTGCCACTTGTCCCTGCCACAGGTGGGGTATGGTTTAGTAAGTTGTTAACCCCTTTCCGTGCACACACCACATAGAGGGCTACGATGAGGGTTTCCACGAGGTGGACTAAATCCTGTCATCGGGTCAGGGGGCATGGGTGTATCCGGTTGTGACCGAGAGGGGGGCACCCCTTGGAATCCGCGCGTATTAATAGTGATACCATGCTACTCGAGATTGTTGTCTCCCCGACTTAGAGTTTTTCTGAAACGATGCTTTGAGTGATTCCTGGCATCCGGACGGTTAATCTGGTGTGTGCTGGTTAGGTGTGTTTTCAGCCCAAAGGCCGTAATGGGAATTAGTCAGTGTCACGGTACTGACTAAAGAAATCCTTTACTTGTGGGTAAAGAGTACAACCTCTGCAGAGTTTAAACCTATATGAATAGCCGTGTCCGCGGTTAAGAACTACAGTCTGGGTTGGTCAAGTGTCGGTCTTAGTGTCGGTCTTCGGAGGAAATAATTAAAATGTGCCTTAATTATTTTGCAGGATAATTATTGTCACCCTGATGCTAACATGAATATTTTTGCTATGCATATTAATATTATTGTGGTTATGCATATTATTATGGACTAACCCGTTTCTCTTATTTTATTTTCCTAAGTGTCTCAGGGGCTGGCTAGACTACCCCGGGCATTCAGTTTTATTTTCAGGACCTCTTCGTGGCGTCCCTCGAGTTCTCAGGCGGTCTGTCCCGCCACTACTCTTGTGGACACCCAATTGGCATTTCTTTTCAAGACCGACCGTGGCGTCACTTTTTGACACCCGACTGGCATTTCTTTTCAAGACCTCTTCATGGCGTCCCTCGAGTTCCTAGGCGGTCTATCACGCCACTACTCTTGTGGATACCCGATTTGCATGTCTCTTCAAGACCTACCGTGGTGTCACTTTAGACATCCGACCGGCATTTCTTTTATTTTATTTTCTTTTAACTTTCCTTGTTTATCACTAACATTTTTATATATTCATTTATTTGTACATGCTAATATTGTATTATGCCATGATTTAATTCCTGTCAACATGCATTTAATATATATCTATATATAGTCTAGCATGAGCATACGCATATAGTTTGGTTCATCATGATCATATATTTTTATCTGCTGCATTCGGTATATCTTTTGTTCATGATGTTTGCGAGTACATTCCAACGTACTCACAGGCTTGTCCCTGGCTATTTACTTGGCCAGGTCAGAAGTTCTACGTGGAGTACCACAGCGACGACCGTGTGGAGCCTAGGATAGCAGCCACGCTGATAGGAATTATCTGGGTCAGCTGTTCCTGTGGGAATGGAGCCCCATCGACGCTGGAGAACCACGAGTCATTTCCGTCATCCACCACCGGAATCACTGTTGTATCATTAGACCTTTATGGTCTTGTATCCAATTCTTGTAATAGCTTGGTAATTCTGTAACAAGGACGTGTCCACCAGTAACAGTAATCCTGGGCTGGTGATGACACGAGGGGTTAATTTCTTGGATTTTTGTGTCCCCGAAATCCGGCCCCGACAGCCTTGGTATCAGAGTCAGGCTGACCATTGGCTAATCCTATCTTAGCCTGGTCACTATCCCTAGGTTTCCACACCGTCCACATCCTTTCCTGTCCACAGTCAAGCCCTCCTATCCGATAGCAGCTCAGTGGCCAGCCGACATCTTTTGACAGTCGGTGCCCAACCTATCAGTCTATCCATAGGCCATGTGCATGTGGCCGACACCTGCGTTGTCCCATCCACAAGCATGCGATGGAAGACTCTGTTGGCTTATAAAAGAAGCCTTACCGCAACTCAGCACATCATAGCCTCACTCTTAGTTCGGTATCCAACCATCAAGATGCCTGGCCCCATTGTCCACAACGAGACCACAACAGTTGAGCTTGAAGGCTTTGTAGCCAACCTCACCAATCTCACCCGTCGTGCTCTCGGCATCGAAGAGCCGCCGGAGTATGTCATGTACCAAGAGCATGCGAGTGACGCCATCCACCACTTCTGGGCCACGGTGCACATCTACCAGAGGGGCATCCCCGCAGAGCGCCCGTACCGGTTCACCGAGAGGATGACCACAGACAAGCGCCAAGCTATCCAACTTGCAGCCCGAGAAGCTATAGTTCAACTCCGGCACCTGTCGCTGAGGGTTAACTACCGCTCTTTCAAGTACTACCCTTGTCGTGAAGGCTATGGTAGCTCGACCCAAGTCGCCAACGGAGACCATGAGACGGATCCTGCCCTAGTGCATCTAGTGCGCTACCTGAGAGCACAAGAGGCACTCTTCGATCAGGTCACCCTTGATCTGATTGCCACCCACAAGACGCTTGCTCTCCTAACCCCAGTAAGGAGTGAAGCTGCACCCGCCACCAACACCCCGATAGTGCTGCTTGGGAGGCCAGTTGAGCCCTCAAGGTCTGCCCCTGTTGTCCACCCGGGCAATGCACTCGCTTCCCCGGATGAACTCCGTCGTCTCTTGGGGATTTTCTCCAACGGGACTGTAGCCACTACACCCCGCGTGGGTCATCATCGCTATTCCAACCCTGCAACTCCTCATTCTACTCCAACCAACTCCGCGTTGAAGACCCCAAAGAAGCCTTGACGTCTGCAAGACACGCCCGTCTGGATGTCGATGAAGTGGACTGAGTCCGCCAGAGTAGTTGTCGAGTCCTTAGTAACCCTGTTACCCTATAGATTCCGCCGTCGTTCCGTAGACGATCATGTGTATGTTTCTAGCAGTGTGTAGCGTTTGATTGAATAATGTGCTTTTGTGTTATTGCCTTGTATATGATTGCTTGTCTGTTGTGATTTGCATTTAGTTCCTCCGCCCTTAACAAATCTCGAGGACGAGATTTTCTTAAGGGGGGTAGAGTTTGTAACACCCCAAAAATACAACCATGATTTTATTAACTAAAAATTGGGCAGAAATAAAATTTTAAATTATATTGAGTGTCTTATTAATTTAAGAGTATTTTCTGCCTCTGTTTTTCAAAAAAAAAATCCCTCCATATAGTTTTTTTTTAAATATTATTGTGGCTTTGGGAGTTTCCATAAACCATTTCATTATTACTTTAATAACAGTAGGAACTATTTTCATAATAAAATTTTGCCCAATATAATTATTTTAATAGCATTTTCAATTCTTTAAATGCCTCTGTTGCACTGCAACCACTTTAAATAATTCTTTAAAAATTCCACAAAAATTATGAGAGGTCATGAGATGCCCACATACCACTTTTATGCAAAAACCCAACTTGGTCTTTTGGAAAATTTGAGTGCAACATACCTTTTTCTTTTCTGGTCCACATCCAACCTTGCACTACAACCCCTATTTTTCTTGCTCCAAAAATTCTGAAATTTTTCCCACTTATAGTCCTTCCAACCAAAACCTTAAGTCCAGAAGATCAACTCCATTTGCATCTTGGAAGTCCACCAAATATCCCTCTGCAATCTCTGTCCAGAACTGAAGTTCTTCAAAACTTGCACTTGCAAAATTTTCCTTTTGTCCATCCAATCACACCATCATTTTAGTAATCTAAAGAGACATCACTATGGGAATTTTCACATTCAAAAAAACCTGCCAGGTCACCTTTTCATTTTCATTCGGTTTTATTTTCAAGACCTCTTCGTGGCGTCCCTCGAGTTCCCAGGCGATCTATCACGCCACTACTCTTGTGGATACCCGATTGGCATGTCTCTTCAAGACCTACCGTGGTGTCACTTTAGACATCCGACCGGCATTTCTATTATTTTATTTTCCTTTAACTTTCCTTGTTTATCACTCACATTTTTATATATTCATTTATTTGTACATGCTAATATTGTATTATGCAATGATTTAATTCCTGCCAGCATGCATTTAATATATATATAGTCCAGCATGAGCATACGCATATAGTTTGGTTCATCATGATCATATATTTTTATCTGTTGCATTCGGTATATCTTTTGTTCATGATGTTTGCGAGTACATTCCAACGTACTCACATGCTTGTCCCTGACTATTTACTTGGCCGGGTCGGAAGTTCTACGTGGAGTACCACAACGACGACCGTGCGGAGCCTAGGATAGCAGCCACACGGATAGGAATTATCCGGGTCAGCTGTTCCTGTGGGAATGGAGCCCCATCGACGCTGGAGAACCACGAGTCATTTCCGTCATCCACCACCGGAATCACTGTTGTATCAATAGACCTTTATGGTCTTGTATCCAATTCTTGTAATAGCTTGGTAATTCTATAACAAGGACGTGTCCACCAGTAACAGTAATCCTGGGCTGGTGATGACACGAGGGGTTAATTTCTGGGATTTTTGTGTCCCCGAAATCTGGCCCCGACAAGATCGGATACAAGAGATGAACTAGGGTTTGAGAGGAGATGGTGCTGGTGAAATGTTGATGGAGATTGACCGCCTCTCGATGAGAGGATCGTTGGTGATGACGATGGCTTCGATTTCCCCCTCCCGGAAGTATGTTTCCCGACAGAACAGCTCCGCCGGAGCCCTAGATTGGTTCTACCCAGGTTCCACCTCAAGACGGCGGCGCTTCATCCCGAAAGCTTCCTTCTTATTTTTTCTAGGTCAAAACACACCATATAGTAGAAGATGGGCGTCGGGGGCCTGCCAGGTGGCCCACAAGGACGGGGGGTGCACCCAGGGGGGTAGGGCCCGCCCTCCATTGTGGATGGCAGGTGGCCCCCCTCTGGTACTTTCTTTGCCCAATATTTTTTTTTAAATCCAAAATGACTCTCCATGAAATTTCAGGACTTTTGGAGTTGTGCAGAATATGTCTCTAATATTTGCTCCTTTTCCAGCCCAGAATTCCAGCTGACGGCATTCTCCCTCTTCATGTAAACCTTGTAAAATAAGAGAGAAAAGGCATAAATATTGTGCCATAATGTGTAATAATAGCCCAAAATGCAATAAATATTGATATAAAAGCATGATGCAAAATGGACATATCAGAAGGCACTAAGTAGACCACACCTACACATATGCAAACTAAGAAGTTAATTCGAGCTCAAATTGCATATAAATCAAATAAACTCCCACATAATTACTCCCAAACTTAAACCAACAAATCACTATACTTATAGAGCATTGCACAAGCTAATCTAGCAATGAGAGATGAAAGGACAAAGTTGCTAACCTTTGGGCACACTCGGATAGATGGGGTGCCTTCAAATCTTGACAAATCTTTGGCAAAAATGAAGGTGAGCTCGAGCAAGGGGAAGAACAGAGGAGAGAAAGGGGAAAAACAAAGAGAATGGGCTCGGGCTAGATGAAGGGTTTATATAGGGACGTCTTTAGTCCCGGTTGATTATACAAACCGGGACTAAAGGTCTACCTCTAGTCCCGGTTTGTGATACAAACCGGGACTAAAGGGCCTTGTGGGGGCCCCAGCCTGCCACCACCCCTTTAGTCCTGGTTTGTATCACAAACCGGGACTGGAGGTCACAAATGAACCGGGACTAATGATGCCCATGGCCCGGTCCGGTCCTAGTCGTTGGAACTGGGACTAATGGTCGCATTAGTCTCAGGCCAAAACCAGACCCGGACTAAAGGGGCAAACATAAGGTATGTTTTCTACTAGTGATTAATGCCTATTACTATGCCTGCTGACTCTACAAACTATACAAGTAACTTAAGTGTGAAACACGACAAATAGTTGAGGGTTAAGGCCCCACCAAATGAACTAAGCAGGCTAATCAGTTCTTACTTCTTGTATGGGTAGGGTGGAAATGGTGAAGGATGTGGATGGTGTAGTCAGCCATGTAGAAAAGGAGACAGAGGAGAAGGAAAAAGAATATGAGCAAGAGAGGAGGGAGTCAGTTGGAGATGATGGCGCATCGGCGGCCTACGGAGAGGAGGTCCGCCGAGCCAAATGAAAATCCTCTGTTGGAACTATTGTGGGATGCTCTCTACCACGACAGTTCGGGAGCTCTTGGACCTTCAAGGGCGCATTCAGGCAGACTTAGTGTTTCTTTTACAGTCCCACTTGAATAAATATAAAGCCGATGAGCTTCATAGTGTCTTCGGTTTTGATTCCATGTTTGTGGCAGAGAGTGATGGTCAGGCCGGTGGCATGGTCTTGTTTTATCATAAAGTGAATAAAGTTGAATTGAACTATATGTCGCCAAATTTTATTGATATTTTATTTATTAATGAGGATGTTGTAAAGTGGTGCTTTACGGGCTTTTATGGCCATCCGAACTGGAGCGATTGTAATTTATCTTGGGAGGATATTCGTAATCTGCATAACAAGGGCAAGTACCCTTGGGTGGTTTTTGGAGATTTCAATGAAATTTTTTATTCATCGGAAAAAGAGGGTGGCAATGTAAGACCAAACGTAATGATTAAGAACTTTCGTGATTGTCTCACTGAATGTGGTTTGAAAGACATAGGATTTATTGGCGACTCCTTCACTTGGAGAAGAGGTGAGATTCGGGAACGTCTTGATCATGCAGTTTGTAATGTAGAATGGGCGCATAAATTTCCTCTGGCAGCAGTTATTAAAGAAGAACACGTACACTCTGACCATCACCCGTTGGTCTTGGATACGGATTTTTTTAGGGTAATTTGTTTAAACAGCCGGAAAAAAGTGTTAAATTTTTTGAAGCTAGGTGGCTTAAGGAAGAGACCGTGGGTGAAATTGCCAAGGCATCTTGGGAAAGGGCAAAGTTGGCTGGTATTGGTCCTACGCTTGCAGAGAGGACTCATGCAGTACATGCCGATCTACACTCTTGGGATCGCGAAACTGTGAAGGGACCAAAGTGGAGAATTAATAAATTAAAAAAAGAATTAGAGAAACTGAAACGTGGATCTACGAGTGGACTCCTATTCTAGGCAGAAGGAAATAATTGTTCTCATTGAAAATCTATTGGATCAAGAGGAAATTTCTGGTTTCAAAGAGGGCGACCTAATTGGTGTTGGGGAACGTTGCATGGAAAACAAAACAAAAAATTCTACGCAGCAAGATCTATCCATGGAGATGCATAGCTACGAGAGGGGAGAGTGTGTCTACGTACCCTCGTAAACCGTTAAGCGGAAGCGTTTATCAATGCGGTTGATGTACTCGTACAACTGCACGATCCTTCTGATCAAGTACCGAATGCACGACACCTCCGTGTTCAGCACATGTTTAGCTCGATGACTATTGGGGAACGTTGCATGGGAAACAAAAAATTTCCTATGCTCACCAAGATCAATCTAGGAAATGAACATCTATGAGAAGAGATATTGCATCTACGTACCTTTGTAGATCGCTAAGCGTAAGCGTTAAGAAACGCGGTTGATGTAGTCGAACGACTTTGCGATCCAATCACGATCTGTCCCGCGAACTCCCGATCCTTGTTCTGAACGGATGGCACCTCCACGTTCAGCACACGTACGGCTTGATTACGCCTTCACCTCCTCGATCCAACGAGCGATGGTGAAGTAGTAGCTCAAGTCCTCCGGCAGCACGATGGCGTGGTGGCGGTGGTGGTGGTGGAATCTCAGCAGAGCTTCGCTAAGCACAACAGAGAGGAAGAGGGCTACGAGGGAGAGGGAGGGCAGCGTCATGGCATAGATGGGTGCGACTGCCCTCTCTCTACCCCTCTATATATAGGGGGAAGGGGGGAGGAGGAGGCGCCCTAGGGTTTCCCGTAGGGGGGCGGCGGCCACAAGGGCAACCCTAGATGGGTTTTGGGTGGCCCCCTAGGTGCCTTGCCCCCCAAGCAAGGGGGATGCAGCCGTAGGGGGGCGCACCAACCATCCTGGGAGCGTCAGCTGAGGCGAGGGGGGCGCAGAGCCCCTTAGTGGGCTGGTGTGCCTCCCTCCCTTGGCCCATGAGGGCCCCCCAACACTTGCCGGGGCCCCTGAAACCCCTTTCGGTTCTCCTGGCCATAACCCGATACCCCCGGACCACTTCCGGACTCCGATTCCCTTCGTCCTATATATCGATCTTCACCTCCAAACCATTCCGGAGTTCCTTGTCATGTCTGGGATCTCATCCGGGACTCTGAACAACCTTTGGTTACCACCAAAACAACTCAACTATACTTATATCGTCACCAAACGTTAAGTGTGTAGACCCTGCAGGTTCGAGAAATATGCAGACATGACCGAGAAACATCGATGGTAAATAACCAATAGTGGGACCTAGATGCCCATATTGGTTCCTACATATTCTACGAAGATCTTATCGGTCGAACCTCGATGTCAAGGATTCAGCTAATCCCGTATGCAGTTCCCTTTGTCTATCGGTATGTTACTTGCCCGAGATTCGATCATCGGTATCTCCAAACCTAGTTCAATCTCATTACCGGCAAGTATCTTTACTCGTTCCATAATACAAGATCTCGTGGCTAACTCTTTAGTCACATTGCTTGCAAGCTTACTATGATGTTGTATTACCGAGTGGGCCCTGAGATACTTCTCAGTCATACGGAGTGACAAATCCCGGTCTTGATCCATGCCAACTCAACAGACACCCTCGAAGATACCTGTATGATATGTCCATTTTGCATCATGTTTTCCTACTGTTATTTATAATGTTTTTGTGCATAATAATGCTTTTGGGAGTAATTCTAATGCCTTTTCTCTCATAATTTGCAAGGTTTAAACAAAGAGGGAGGATAACGGCAGCTGGAATTCTGGACCTGAAAAAGCACGCCAGAGCTACCTATTCTACACAACTCCAAATAAGCTAAAACTTCACGTAGATTCTTTATGGAATATATAAGAATTATTGGAGCAAAGAACTACCAGAGGGGACCACCAGGTGGGCACAACCCACCTGGGCGCCTAGGAGCCCAGGCGCGCCCTGGTGGGTTGTGCCCTCCTCGGCCCACCTCCGGTGCCCCTCTTCTGGTATATAAGTCATTTTGACCTAGAAAAAATAAGAAGAGGACTTTCGGGACGAAGTGCCGCCGTCTCGAGGCGGAACTTGGGCAGGAGCACTTTTGCCCTCAAGCGGAGCGATTCCGTCGGGGGAACTTCCCTCCCGGAGGGGGAAATCATCGTCATCGTCATCACCAACAACAACTACCATCTTTGGGAGGGCTATCTCCAGCAACATCTTCAACAACGCCAACTCCTCTCAAACCCTAGTTCATCTCTTGTGTTCAATCTTGGTACCGGAACCTTAGATTGGTGCTTGTGGGTGACTAGTACTGTTGATTACATCTTGTAGTTGATTACTATATGGTTTATTTGGGGGAAGATTATATGTTCAGATCCATGATGCTTTTTAATACCCCTCTGATCTTGAGCATGATTAATATTTGTGAGTAGTTACTTTTGTTCTTGAGGTCAAGGGAGAAATCATGTTGCAAGTAATCATGTGAACTTGACTTGTGTTCGATATTTTGATGATATGTATAATGTGATTCCCTTAGTGGTGTCATGTGAACATCGACTACATGACACTTCACCATATTTGGGCCTAAGGGAATGTATTATGGACTAGTTATTAGATGATGGGTTGCTAGAGTGACTGAAGCTTAAACCCTAGTTTATGCGCTACTTCGCAAGGGAACGATTTGGATCCAAAAGTTTAATGCTATGGTTAGATTTTTATCTTAATACTTTTCTCGTAGTTGCGGATGCTTGCGAGGGGGTTAGTCATAAGTAGGAGGTTTGTTCAAGTAAGAACAGCACCTAAGCACCGGTTCACCCACATATCAAATTATCAAAGTAGCGAACACGAATCAAGCCAACATGATGAAAGTGATATGATGAAATTCCCGTGTACCCTCAAGAATGTTTTGCTTATCATAAGAGACCATTTTGGCATGTCCTTTGCCTCAAAAGGATTGGGCTACCTTGCTGCACTTTTGTTACCGTTTCCGTTACTTGCTTATTATAAATTATCTTGCTATCAAACTATCTATTACCGACAATTTCAGTGCTCGTAGACATTACCTTGCTGAAAACCACTTGTCATTTCCTTCTGCTCCTCGTTGGGTTCGACAGTCTTACTTATCGAAAGGACTATGATTGATCCCCTATACTTGTGGGTCATCAAGGCTCTTTTCTGGTGCCGTTGCCGGGCAGTGAAGTGCTATTGGTAAGTGGAAATTGGTAAGGAAAAATGATTACTACGTGCTGAAATTTATAGTCACTTGTTACTATTGAGAATCATCCTTTGAGGGGTTTGTTCGGGGTATCTTCACCTCGACCAGAACCACAATTAGTTACCCCTCAACCTACTGCACCTACTGAAAATATTGGTTTTGAAATTCCTTCAGGTATGATAGAGCAACTGCTAGCTAATCCTTATGCAGGAGATGGAACCGAACATCCTGATATGCACTTGATATATGTGGATGAAATTTGTGGACTATTTAAGCTTGCAGGTTTGCCCGGAGATGAAGTTAAGGAGAAGGTTTTCCCTTTATCTTTGAAGGTAAAAGCATTGGCATGGTATAGGCTATGCGATGATATTGAATCTTGGAACTGGAATCGATTGAAATTGGGACTCCACCCAAAAAATTATCCTATGCATCTAGTTCATCGTGATCGGAATTATATATATATAATTTTTGGCCTCGTGAAGGAGAAAGTATCGCTCTAGCTTGGGGGAGGCTTAAGTCAATGTTATATTCATGCCCCAATCATGAGCTCCCAAGAGAAATTATTATTCAGAATTTTTATGCTCGGCTTTCTCATGATGATCGATCCATGCTCGATACTTCTTGTACTGGTTCTTTTATAAAGAAGACTATTGAATTCTGGTGGGATCTTTTAGAAAGAATTAAACGCAACTCTGAAGATTGGGAACTCGACGAAGGTAAAGAGTCAGGTATTAAGCTTGAGTTTTATTGTGTTAAATCTTTTATGAATACCGATGCTTTTCAGAAGTTTAGCACTAAATATGGACTTGACTCTGAGATAGTAGACTCTTTCTGTGAATCATTTGCTACACATGTTGATCTCCCTAAGGAGAAGTGGTTTAAATATCACCCACCTATTAAAGAAGAAATTGAAGAACCAATAATAGCTAAAGATGAAACTATTATTTATAATGTTGACCCAGTTGTTCCTACTGCTTATATTGAGAAACCACCTTTCCCTGTTAGGATAAAGGAACATGCTAAAGTTTCAACTATGGTTCACAAAAGTAATATTAGAGCGCCTAAACCTGCTGAACAAATTAAAGTAGAACCTAGCATAGCTATGGTTAAAGATCTCTTGGTAGAAAATATTGATGGGCATGTTATTTACTTCTGTGATGAAGCTGCTAGAATTGCCAACCCCGATGAAAAAGATAAACATAGGCCTGTCGTTGGCATGCCTGTTGTCTCAGTTAAAATAGGAGATCATTGTTATCATGGCTTCTGTGATTTAGGTGCTAGCGTGAGTGCTATTCCTTTTACCTTACATCAAGAAATTATGAATGACAAAGCACCCGCTAAAATAGAAGACATAGATGTTACTATTAAACTTGCTAATAGAGATACCATCACACCACTTGGGATAGTTAGAGATGTTGAAGTCTTGTGTGGGAAAATAAAATACCCTATTGATTTTCTAGTTCTTGGTTCCCCACAAGATGACTTCTGTCCCACTATCTTTGGTAGGCCTTTCTTGAACGCTGTCAATGCTACTATAGATTGTCATAAACAAACTGTCAGTGTTGAACTTGGTGATGAGTCTCATGAATTTAATTTTTCAAAGTTTAATAGACAACCTCACAATAAAGAGTTACCTAGTAAGGATGAAATAATTGGTCTTGCTTCTATTGCTGTGCCTCCTACTGATCCACTAGAACAATATTTGCTAGACCATGAAAATGATATGCATATGCATGAAAAAAATGAGATAGATAAAATTTTCTTTGAACAACGACCTCTGCTCAAACATAATTTTCCTATTGAAACTCTAGGACGTCCTCCTCCACCTAAAGGCGATCCTGTGTTTGAATTGAAAATATTGCCTGACACTTTGAAATATGCTTATCTTGATGAGAAAAAGATATATCATGTTATTATTAGTGCTAACCTTTCAAAACATGAAGAAGAAAGATTATTGAAAATTATGAAGAAGCACCGTGCTGCTATTGGGTATACTCTTGATGATCTTAAGGGCATTAGTCCCACTCTTTGTCAGCACAAGATTAATATGGAACCTGATGCTAAACCCGTTGTTGATCATCAACGATGTTTGAACCCTAAGATGAAAGAAGTGATAAGAACTGAGATATTAAAACTTCTGGAAGCAGGTATAGTCTATCCCATAACTGATAGTAGATGGGTAAGCCCCGTTCATTGTGTCCCTAAGAAAGGAGGTATTACTGTTGTTCCCAACGATAAAAATGAACTCATTCCACAAAGAACTGTTACTGGCTATAGAATGGTAATTGATTTTTGAAAATTAAATAAAGCTACTAGAAAAGATCATTACCCTTTGCCTTTTATTGATCAAATGCTAGAAAGATTATCAAAGCACACGCACTTTTGTTTCCTTGATGGAGATTCTGGTTTTTCTCAAATACCTATTTCGCAACCGGATCAAGAGAAAACCACATTTACTTGCCCTTTTGGAACTTATGCTTATAGACGTATGCCTTTTGGTTTATGCAATGCACCTGCTACCTTTCAAAGATACATGACTGCTATATTCTCTGATTTTTGTGAAAAGATTGTTGAGGTTTTCATGGATGATTTTTCTGTATATGGAACTTCTTTTGATGATTGCTTGAGCAACCTTGATCGAGTTTTGCAGAGATGTGAGCAAACTAATATTGTCTTGAATTGGGAGAAGTGCCACTTTATGGTTAATGAAGGTATTGTCTTGGGGCATAAAGTTTCTGAACGAGGTATTGAGGTGGATAAAGCTAAGGTTGATGCAATTGAGAAAATGCCATGTCCTAGAGATATCAAAGGTATTCGTAGTTTCCTTGGTCATGCTGGTTTCTATAGGAGGTTTGTTAAAGACTTCTCTAAAATTTCTAGGCCTCTTACAAATCTTTTACAAAAGGATGTTCCATTTGTTTTTGATGATGATTGTGTAGAAGCCTTCGAAACACTTAAGAAAGCCTTAACTTCTGCACCTATTGTTCAACTGCCTGATTGGAACCTGCCTTTTGAAATTATGTGTGATGCTAGTGATTATGATGTTGGTGTTGTTCTAGGGCAAAGAGTTGATAAGAAATTAAATGTCATTCATTATTCTAGCAAAACTCTAGATAGTGCCCAAAGAAATTATGCTACTACTGAAAAGGAATTTTTAGCAGTTGTGTTTGCTTGTGACAAATTTAGATCTTACATTATTGATTCCAAAGTAATTGTTCACACAGATCATGCTGCTATTAAATATCTTATGGAAAAGAAAGATGCTAAACCTAGACTCATTAGGTGGGTTCTTTTGTTACAAGAATTTGATTTACATATCACTGATAGGAAAGGAGCTGAGAACCCCGTAGCTGATAACTTGTCTAGGTTAGAGAATATCCTTGATGACCCACTACCTATTGATGATAGCTTTCCTGATGAACAACTACTTGCAATAAATGTTTCTCATAACACTCCTTGATATGCTGACTATGCTAATTATATTGTTGCTAAATATATACCACCTAGTTTCACATACAAACAAAAGAAAAAATTATTCTGTGATTTAAGACATTACTTTTGGGATGACCCACATCTTTATAAAGAAGGAGTAGATGGTATTATCAGACGTTGTGTACCTGAGCATGAACAGGAACAAATCCTACAGAAATGTCACTCCGAAGCTTATGGAGGGCATCATGCGGGAGATAGAACTGCTCGCAAGGTATTGCAATCTGGGTTTTATTGGCCTACTCTCTTCAAGGATGCCCATAAGTTTGTTTTATCTTGTGATGAATGTCAATGAATTGGTAATATAGGTAAGCGTCAAGAAATGCCTATGAATTATTCACTTGCTATTGAACCATTTGATGTTTGGGGTTTTGATTATATGGGACCTTTTCCTTCCTCTAATGGGTATACTCATATTTTGGTTGCTGTTGATTATGTTACTAAGTGGGTAGAAGCTATTCCAACTAGTAGTGCTGATCATAACACTTCCATTAAAATGCTTAAAGAAGATATTTTCCCAAGGTTTGGAGTCCCTAGATATTTAATGACTGATGGTGGTTCACATTTTATTCATGGTGCTTTCCGTAAAATACTTGCCAAATATGATGTTAACCCTAGAATTGCATCACCCTATCACCCTCAATCTAGTGGTAAAGTTGAACTTAGTAATAGAGAAATAAAACTAATTTTACAAAAAACTGTTAATAGGTCCCGAAAGAATAGGTCTAAGAAATTGGATGATGCACTTTGGGCCTACAGAACAGCTTATAAAAATCCTATGGGTATGTCTCCCTATAAAATGGTTTATGGAAAAGCTTGTCATTTGCCTCTTGAGTTAGAACACAAAGCTTATTGGGCAATTAAAGAACTCAACTATGATTTCAAACTTGCCGGTGCAAATAGGTTATTTGATATTAGATCACAAGATGAATGGAGAAACCAAGCTTATGAAAATGCCAAGTTATTTAAAGAAAAAGTCAAAAGATGGCATGATAAAAGAATCCAAAAGAGAGAATTCAAAGTTGGAGAAAATGTTCTTCTATACAACTCACGTTTCAGGTTCTTTGCAGGTAAACTTCTCTCTAAATGGGAAGGACCTTATATCATCGAGGAGGTCTATCGCTCTGGAGCTATTAAAATAAATAATGCCGAAGGTACCAACCCGAAGGTGGTCAATGGGCAAAGAATTAAACACTATATCTTAGGTACGCCTATTAATGTTGAAAGCAATATTATTCAAACCATGACACCTGAGGAACACAAAAAGGAAACGTTCTGGAGCACTACAGAATAACTAAAAAAGGGGAGGTACGTGATACGGTAAGTAAACGGACTCCAAAAAATCCGCAAAAATATTTTCTGTCAGTTTTGCAATATTTTAAAAAATAGGAAAATAAGAAACAACCAGGAAGGCACCCAAGGGGAGCACAAGACACCAGGGCGTGCCTGGCCCCCCTGGCGCGCCCAGGTGGGTTGTGCCCTCCTCGGGTACCTTCCCAACTCCGTTTTCCTCCCGTTTGCTTGTTTCCCAAGATAAAAAATCTTTATATACCCCCCGAACGTATTGACTATCGTATCGCAGAGAAATCTTCTGTTCTTCTTTCTTCTTGTTTTTTGGCAGATCTGAAAATATCATCCCAAGATTCAGAGGAGGAGAGCCCTGTTTCTTACCAGCCTTTGGATAAAAATATCGTCGAGAACACCTACCCCTATGTTTGGTTCACCGATGAGGAAGATGAAGATGAGTCAGTCCCTCCTCGGTTCGAGAAAGAAAGCAAGGAGGCATTATGCAAGAGGATAATAAAGCTTGAGATAGAGAATGATGAGTTGAAGATAGATAACTTTTACCTTCGGAATAAGTTGGAGAAAAAGGATAATCCCGCTACTACCTCTCCACCACCACCACCTTCTTCATGACCAAAGGAGATTTGAGTTCATGCTATGGACACTCCCCTTGGCTTGTGCCAAGCTTGGGGGAGGTGTCTCGGTATCGTATCACCACCACTATCTTTGCTTTATCTATTTTAGTTCGATCTTTAGTTTTCCTATGATTTAGTTGAATAAAAGTTTAGTTCGATCCTTTCTTATTGAGTGTTTGCTTAGTGATTTATCTATCAATGTAATTGTGTGCGAGATATATAATAAAGTTTAGTTTGTGTTTTGCTTCTTTACTTTTAAGCTTCAATAAAAAGAAAGGAAAATAAATGAAAAGATCATATGCTAATCTTATGGTAAGTAATGACATCACATAAGGAAAAGTATAAGTGGTAAAATTTATTGGAGATTGACAAACATAGCATTGGTCAATGATGCAATTCATGAAAGAATTAATAAGGGAAGAGAAGATTCACATGCAAATACACTATCTTGGACATCTTTTATGATTGTGAGCCCCCATTAAATATTTTGTGCCAAAATAGTTAACGTTGGACAAGGAAGACAACGTAATGATTTATGTTTGTTCATATTCACATAGAAGTTATATTCTCATAGATCCTTTAACATGTGGTGCTTGCTCAATATCCTTTCTAGCAAAAAATTCCGCACTAAAGAAAGATACTACTTGTGCATCCAAAAACCCTTAACCCAAATCTTATTTTGAGAGTCCACCATACCTACCTATGGATTGAGTAAGATCCTTCAAGTAAGTTGTCATCGGTGCAATAAGGCAATAAAAATTGCTTCTAAATGTGTTGGATCATTTAGTATTGTAAGAGAAAATTGAGCGTTGTACGAACTTGTGATGGCAAAGAATAAAAGCGACAAACTACATAATAAAGGTTACTATCATAAGGGGCAATATAACGTGAAGTTCTTTTGCACTAAGGGATTTGGCATACAAACAAATAAGCGCATGGCAACCTCTGCTTCCCTCTGCGAAGGGCCTATCTTTTAGTTTTATGCATTTACTTTTATGTAAGAGTCAAAATATTCTTCCCTATTCCTTTTTATTTTCTCTTTTTGCAAGCACCATGTGGTGAGGAAAGATCTAGGCACATATATCCAGTTGGATATGAGTAGAGATGAGTTATTACTGTTGACATCACCCTTGAGGTGAATACGTTGGGAGGTGAAACTATAAGCCCCTATCTTCCTATGTGTCTGGTTGAAACTTTTTGTTCATGGGTATGCTGTGAGTTTTAGCAATCATAGAAGATTAGATGATGGTTGAGTATGTGGACTTGCCAAAAGGCTCCGGCACGTGACCCTTCCTGAAAATATGATGAATTGTAGTTGCAAAGTTGACTGAGAACATAGTTTGTTGGTTTTCAATAAAGTTTATGCTTTATACTTCGATCTTGTGATGAATTGTTACTTGTTCATGAGAAGTTATATGATAAAAGTCATTTAATAAAGTTTATGTTAAAGTTATTTGCTGTCATAATAATATGGATGATGCTTCTATATCTGTATTTTTTAATCGACACCTCTCTCTCTAAGCATGTGGACATGTTTTCTGATTTCGGTTTTAGAGGTCTAAGCTTGGGGGAGTGATACGTCTCCATCGTATCAACTTTTCCAAACTCTTTAGCCCTTGTTTTGGACTCTAATTTGCATGATTTGAATGGAACTAACCTGGACTGACATTGTTTTCAGCAGAATTGCCTTGGTGTTATTTTTGTGCAGAAATAAAAGTTCTCGGAATGACCTGAAACTTCACGGAGAATATTTTTGGAATAAATAAAAAATATTGGCGAAAGAATCAACCAGAGGGGACCCACCAGCTCTCCACAAGGGTGGAGGGCGTGCCCCCTGCCTTGTGGGTCCCCTGGACCTCCACCGACCTCAACTCCAACTCTATATATTCACATTCAGGGGGGGAAAAATCAGAGAGAAGGATTCATTGCATTTTACGATACGGAGCCGCCGCCACCTCCTGTTCTTCATCGGGAGGGCAGATCTGGAGTCCGTTCTGGGCTCCAGAGAGGGGAAATCGTCGCCATCATCATCACCAACCTTCCTCCATCACCAATTTCATGATGCTCACCGCCGTGCGTGAGTAATTCCATCGTAGGCTTGCTGGACGGTGATGGGTTGGATGAGATTTATCATGTAATCGAGTTAGTTTTGTTAGGGTTTGATCCCTACTATCCACTATGTTCTAAGATTGATGTTGCTATGACTTTGCTATGCCTAATGCTTGTCACTACGGCCCGAGTGCTGTAACACCCCCAGTGGTTAGCCACAGTAATCCCATTTTGATAATGCCAAGTCAGCATGATTATCAGTGCATGATCATCATTAACATCATATTGCATTTCAACTCCTAACCTCAAATTCAAATTTAGATGAAAGTGAAATATAAAAGTTGTGCAACATAAAAACTAAATTGTTCATTAAATAGCAAATAAATCAGAGACAATTCTAAAATTGAAACCAACATTATTGAAAATGGGTAGGTGGCTTGAACATCCTCAAATAGTGGCTGAAAAACAATATTAATTAACCTTTTATTTAATCTAAAATAGATATGAAAAGATATTTACCCCAAACTAGTTTTTGGTGGTAGGATATATGGTGCTGTGATTTGTGGGCCAGCTCTCATATTTTACAAAACTCTAATGGGGGCCACACATTTTGCAAAACAGTAAAGAAAAAGAAAAGGCAAAAGAAAAACAAAATAGAAGAAAAAAAAAGAAAGGAAAAGCCCCCCCCCCCCCCCCCCCCCCCCCGCTGGGCCTCAGCCAGCCGGTCGCTCACCAGGACGGCCCACCTCTGCCACCTATACCCCCACCCCGGTAACCCTAGCCACTACCCCACCACTCGCACCCCCACCCCCCACGATCCCCTTTCCCCCATCCCGAGCGGGATAGAGATCGGGCCAATGCCCGGTCGCCGCCGCCCACGTCCCGCCGTCACTCCCCGGTCGCCGCCGACCTTCCCGTCGCCCGGATCGTCATCGCCCCGTTCTCACCTCCTCCCGACTGGCGCCCAACGCTCGGCGCCCCCCCCCCCCCACCCCAGGCGCCCGCTCGACGCAACCACCACCGGATCGCCCTCGCTGTCGTTCGCCGGGTCACCCGCTACCTCGCCGGCGTCGCCTCCCCACCGGTCTGCGTCGTCCTCATCCCCTCCTCGACACCCGTTGCCTAGTCCCTACCCCGTACGGTGAGGCTCTCGGCCTCCTCTGCTCCGGCTCGCTGCTGCCGCCCGCCTGCTCGCTCGGCCGCCCCGTCGTCTGCCCGCTCGACGCCGTCCCGCTCGCGTAGCCACTGCCCCGCTGAGTCGCTCGCCGTCGCCGTCGCGCGACCGCGCCCGCCCCCGTGCCGCTGCTCACCGCGCCATGACCTCGCCAGCGCCGCTGCCGCTCGCCTCGCTTGCCCTGCTCCGTCGCCTGACCCCGCCACTCGCGCCCGCGCTCGCTGCGCCTCCCCTCGCGCCGCGCTCCGGCCTTGGCCTCGCCTCTGGTGCACGCGCGCGCGCTGGCCCGGACGTGTCCGGTGCCCGAACAGACACGGCCCGAACGTGTCCGCCCCGGCCCTATGACAGCCGGGGCCCACGCCCAAGTATTTAAAAAAATTAAAAAAAAATAAAAGAAAATAAAAAAAGTTAATTAAATAAATAATTAGTTAATTAATTAATTAATTAGTTTAATTAATCAGTAATTAATTAGCTAAACCCTAATTAAACCTAACAGAGTATGACAGGTGGGACCCACTGGTCCTGACGTCATGCTGACGTTAGCAAGACACTGTTTCGGATAATGTTGTTTTAATTAATTAAATAAATTCCAGAAATTAATAAAAACTTTAGAAAGTCATATTAAATAATCCGTAACTCGGATGAAAATACTTTATACATGAAAGTTGCTCGGAACGACGAGACGAATTCAGATACGCGGTCCGTTCGTCCGTCACACATCCCTAACTATCCGAACATGCAACCGTTCCTCTCCGGTCATCTGTCTGACAAATGTCCGGAACCGGGAAAACATTCCCGGATGGATTTCTCCTTCCTCGGTGACGTGCAACCATACGTTAGGACACACCCGGCACTGCACATTGTCATGCCGTACTTTGCGTTGCTCATGTTTGCTCTATATTTATACTGTTTCCTCCCCCTCTTCTCTCTCGATAGATCCCGACGCAGCTCCGGAGCCCGAAGACACCACTTACAACCTTGCCCTTGCCGCCGAGCAACCAGGCAAGCCCCCCTTTTTGATCATCCCGATATCGCCCATTCTATTTCTCATGCTTGCATTAGAATTGCTGCTGCTGCTGCTGCTTTACCTATTCTGATGCATAGCCTGTTCATTGTAACCTGTTATTGATAATTACCTGCATATCCTAAACTGCTTAGTATAGGCTGGGTAGAGACCTATCAGAGACCCCACTTATCCCGACTGCCGCACTGGATCGTCAGAAGACCCGATCAATGGGAATTGAAGACCAGGCCCCGACACCGCACATCACCCCCCCCCCCCTTAGTTGTAACGACACTGCAGCGTTACTATCGAGTGCCGAGGGTGAAACCTCTTGTAGCACTTCTGATGTTAACTCTGTAGAGTAGCTATTCGATCGTGGTCATCGAGGGTGATTCCTCCTTCACCGCTTTTGATAACGACGCCGTCGTACAACACCTCAAGTGTGAACCCAATGAGGGTGATTCCTTCGAGTTCACCTTGACGGATACATCGAGTAGGAATCCAACGAGGGTGATACCTCGGATTCCCCTGATGATATGGACACACGGATAATTGGACTTTACATTGTTACTTGGATAGGCGGGTCGACCCTGAGGGGTACCCGCGTGCGCCTGAGAGGCGAGTGTTGTGAAGACGGGTGCCAGTGTGGTGCCCGAGTGGTGAATACGAGGCGCGGCCGGGCATTCTTAACCCTTGCAGCAAGTCCTCGAGACGGGGCGACGGGGTCACATCTTTCGTGAGTCTCTGCTCGTTACCGCAAGCCCCTAGTCCTAACGATTTGGATATTTGATCCGAGCAGGCCTCTGGCCTGATAGCACTAACCATCACGTGGGCATAGTATGGGCGTTCTGCATCGTATGCATCAGCCGAAAGCTCTGTCAGACGTCCAGTTCAGCACTGCGGCCGGGCTGGGCCGGCACTATCCTGAGGGGTGGAGCCTGGTTCGCCCGGCACGCAACGACCCGTAGGGTGAGGGGCGATGGCCAAGACCCCCTTGCGCTTAGGATGTAGACCGGCGGGGACCTCTCTGCTGAGCTGTAGGTAGGGTTGCGATGTGTTGTTTGGCCGAGGCCGGGCATGACCCAGGAAAGTGTGTCCGGCCGAAGTTAATCGAGCGTGTTGGGTAAGTTGGTGCACCCCTGCAGGGAAGAACATTTCTATCCATAGCCGGTCCTACGGTAAAGGACACTCGGAGTTGTATCCCGATCGATACAACTAGAACTGGATACCTGTGATGAGACCTGTATGTATGGCTCTGGGATTGCTTCTCGCAGGGAGTCGAGAAGGGATCTCCGGACGAGGTTGATGACTGTATGGCTCTGGGATTGCTTTCTCGCAGGGAGTCGAGAAAGGATCTCTGGGTGAGGATGAGACTTAATGATACTACTACATTATATTGTACTGTTCTACTCTCTTTTACTGCTGCAAGACCTCTGAAGATGCTAGTCTTCGATAGGACTAGGCCTTCTCTCTATTCTTGCATTTCTGCAGCCCAGTCCACATATACAGCCTCCCCTTGAAAATGTTGCATATGTAGTGTAGATCCATGCTTGCTGAGTACTTCTGAGTACTCACGGTTGCTTTGTTTTCCTTTTCTCCCCATATCAGTTTGTCGTGACCAGAGGACGGAGCCCCTTGAGACAGATGCCCCGTCAATCGTCTACTACTACTACCCAGAGGATGGATACTACTACGAGTTGACTGTCGACCAGGAGTAGGATCGGAGGGTCCCCGGCAGGAGGCCTACGCCTTTCGATCGTAGTGTTTTATTTTGCCCCGCCTTTCTAAAGGCCTTTCTGTTTCTCTTTTAATATCTGTACTCAGATATCTGATGCTTCCGCTGACGCTTGTTCACAAGCTTATGTATTCGAGCCCTCTAGGCCCCTGGCTTGTAATATAAAGCTTGTATGACTTTATTTATGTTTTAGAGTTGTGTTGTGATAACTTCCCGTGAGTCCTTAGGCTTGATCGTGTGCATTTGCGTGTATGATTAGTGCACGATTGGGCCGGGGGTGTCACAAGTTGGTATCAGAGCTGACTGACTGTAGGAACCCCCCCTTTCCAACTCCTTGGCCGAAGTTGAGTCTAGTAACCGAAAATCATTTTACTAACTTGGTTGTGTGGCTTATGGGCCCACGTCGCCAATTGGGTGGTATTAGTATCTTTTACTGCTCGACCTTTACTCTGGGACTCAGATCTCTGTTCCTTTCGGGTTAACTCAAGTTTACTAACGTCGACACTTAGGATCTCGTAATTCTCGTCCACCCGGAGAGCTGGATATCTGTGCGATTTCCCTGACATTGATCTGATTAGTCTGATAATCATTTTCCTTTCCATTGTTTTGTTTAACCTTTCTCTCCGAGATCGGTTATACTTCTCCTTGTCTTTTGACAATCATGAGTTTCCTCTGTTTTAGATGGATCGTCTGTTTCCACCACACCCTGCGACGCAGCTACCAGCTGTTCGAGCAGGGATACATCCAGAGTACATTCTTTATCCACTGGGGCAGATGTCAATCCGTTACAATACCCCAGTACTGTCTCCTCCAGATACCCGCAAAGACTTCGTGATTTATTGTGATGCATCCCGTGAAGGATTAGGTTGTGTCCTAAAGCAAGAGCGTAAGGTGATTGCCTATGGCTCTCGTCAGTTGCGCCCACATGAAGAGAATTATCCGGTACATGATCTAGAACTAGCTGCTGTGATCTATGCATTGCAGTTGTGGCGACATTACCTTCTCGGTAATCGTTACGAGATATACACGGATCATAAAAGTCTGAAGTACTTGTTTACTCAACCATCCCTGAACCTCCGTCAGCAAAGATGGATGGAGGCCATTGCGGACTATGATTTGGGTATTTCCTATACCCCTGGCAAGGCTAACGTGATGGCTGATGCCTTAAGCCGCAAGTCCTATTGCGACAACTTCATGGTTACGCGAGCTCAACCTCGTCTTTATGAAGAATTGTGCAAGCTGAATCTCCGTATTGTTCCACAGGGTTCTCTTAATAACCTTGTGATACAACCAGATCTTGAGAAAGCTGTTAAGAATGCGCAAGCTAAAGATGCTGAAATTGATCTCATGAAGAAAGACCTTCACCTTGTAAAGTACAGGGATTTCTCGCTGTCTGAAGATGGAACCTTGTATTTCAGAAACCGCATTGTCGTACCTCGCTTCGAGCTTATGACCGACAAGGTCATGAAGGAGGCACATGACACACCATTGTCTATTCATCCGGGTAGCACCAAGATGTATCGTGATCTCCGTCAAAGGTACTGGTAGTCTAGAATGAAGCAGGACATTGCTCGATATGTTGCTGAATGTGATGTGTGTCGACGCGTTAAAGCAGAACATCAGAAGCCAGCTGGAATTCTGCAACCACTTCCTATTCCTCTATGGAAATGGGATAAGGTTCAGATGGATTTCGTTACAGGACTTCCCAGGTCACAGAAGGGTCACGATGCTATTCTTGTCTTCGTCGACCAGCTCTCTAAAGTTGCACACTTTCTGCCTGTCAAAGAGACTATCACTGCTAGTCAGTTAGCAAAGTTGTATATCTCCAGAATTGTTTCACTCCACGGTATTCCGAAGGAGATCAGTTCGGACCGTGGCGGTCTTTTCACTTCCAAATTCTGGGAAAGTTTCCAAACAGCTATGGGAACTCATATTACCTGGAGTTCAGCTTATCACCCCCAATCCCAAGGCCAAGTTGAACGGGTTAATCAAGTGCTTGAAGACATGCTTCGAGCTTGTGTTATTTCTTTCGGCAAGAAGTGGGAAGAATCTCTTCCGTATGCTGAGTTCTCTTATAACAACAGCTATCAAGCCAGCTTGAAAATGGCCCCCTTCGAAGTACTATATGGACGTAAGTGTCGAACCCCTCTGAATTGGTCAGAAACTGGGGAACGACCGCTCGTGGGTCCGGATATTATTCAACACGCCGAAGAACAAGTTCGTATTGTCCGGGAAAATCTCAAGGCGGCTCAGGACCGCCAGAAGAGCAACTATGATCGCAAACGATGGGGTTTGACTTATCAACCTGGTGATCAAGCTTATCTGCGAGTCACCCCGATGAAAGGCACTCACCATTTTGGAATCAAGGGCAAGCTAGCTCCACGCTACATTGGTCCTTTCCGCATAATTGCTAGACGTGGTCAGGTGGCATATAAATTGGAGTTGCCACCGCAATTCTCTCATATCCACGACGTCTTCCATGTGTCGCAACTTCGTCAATGCTTCAAGGAATCTCCGCACCAAGCTGTGGATCACGAGGTGCTCGAATTGCAAGATGACCTGTCTTATAAGGAGCATCCGATCCGCATTCTCGATGAAGCTGAACGTCGGACCCGTCAGAAGGTTACCAAGTTCCTCAAAGTGCAGTGGTCAAATCATACTGAAGATGAAGCCACTTGCGAGCGCGAGGATAATCTTCGTGCGGAATACCGCGAACTTTTTCCTTCTACCTCTTAATTCTAGGGACGAGAATTCTTGTTAGTAGAGGAGATTTGTAACACCCCCAGTGGTTAGCCACAGTAATCCCATTTTGATAATGCCAAGTCAGCATGATTATCAGTGCATGATCATCATTAACATCATATTGCATTTCAACTCCTAACCTCAAATTCAAATTTAGATGAAAGTGAAATATAAAAGTTGTGCAACATAAAAACTAAATTGTTCATTAAATAGCAAATAAATCAGAGACAATTCTAAAATTGAAACCAACATTATTGAAAATGGGTAGGTGGCTTGAACATCCTCAAACAGTGGCTGAAAAACAATATTAATTAACCTTTTATTTAATCTAAAATAGATATGAAAAGATATTTACCCCAAACTAGTTTTTGGTGGTAGGATATATGGTGCTGTGATTTGTGGGCAGCTCTCATATTTTACAAAACTCTAATGGGGCCACACATTTTGCAAAAAGTAAAGAAAAAGAAAAGGCAAAAGAAAAACAAAATAGAAGAAAAAAAGAAAGGAAAACCCCCCCCCCCCCCCCCCCGTGGGCCTCAGCCCAGCCGGTCGCTCACAGGCGGCCCACCTCTGCCACCTATACCCCACCCAGGTAACCCTAGCCCACTACCCCACCATCGCACCCCCACCCCCCACGATCCCCTTTCCCCCATCCCGAGCGGGATCGAGATCGGGCCAACGCCCGGTCGCCGCCGCCCACGTCCGCCGTCACCCCCGGTCGCCGCCGACCTTCCGTCGCCGGATCGTCATTGCCCCGTTATCACCTCTCCCAACGGCGCCAGGCTCGGCCCCCCCCCCCCCACCCATCGCCGCTCGACGCGGGCCACACCGGATCGCCCTCGCTGTCGTCGCGGGTCACCCGCTACCCTCCCGGGCGTCGCCTCCACCGGTCTGCGTCGTCCTCATCCCCTCCTCGACACCCGCTGCCTAGTCCCTACCCCGTACGGTGAGGCCCTCGGCCTCCTCTGCTCCGGCTCGCTGCTGCCGCCCGCCTGCTCGCTCGGCCGCCCCGTCGTCTGCCCGCTCGACGCCGTCCCGCTCGCGTAGCCACTGCCCGCTGAGTCGCTCGCCGTCGCTGTCGTGCGACCGCGCCCGCCCCCGTGACGCTGCTCGCCGCGTCGTGACCTCGCCAGCGCCGCTGCCGCTCGCCTCGCTTGCCCTGCTCCGTCGCCTGACCCCGCCACTCGCGCCCGCGCTCGCTATGCCTCCCCTCGCGCCCGCCCGGCCGGCCTCGCTGCGCCGCGCTCCGGCCTTGGCCTCGCCTCTGGTGCACGCGCGCGCGCTGGCCCGGACGTGTCCAGTGCCCGAACAGACACGGCCCGGACATGTCCGCCCCGGCCCTATGACAGCCGGGGCCCACGCCCCAGTATTTAAAAAAAAATAAAAAAAATAAAAATAGTTAATAAAATAAATAAATTAGTTAATTAGTTTAATTAATCAGTAATTAATTAGCTAAACCCTAATTAAACCTAACAGAGTATGACAGGTGGGACCCACTGGTCCTGACGTCATGCTGACATCAGCAAGACACTGTTTCGGATAATGTTGTTTTAATTAATTAAATAAATTCCAGAAATTAATAAAAACTTTAGAAAATCATATTAAATAATCCGTAACTCCGATGAAAATACTTTATACATGAAAGTTGCTCGGAACGACGAGACGAATTCAGATACGCGGTCCGTTCGTCCGTCACACATCCCTAACTATCCGAACATGCAACCGTTCCTCACCGGTCATCTGTCTGACAAATGTCCGGAACCGGGAAAACATTCCCGGATGGATTTCTCCTTCCTCGGTGACGTGCAACCATACGTTAGGACACACCCGGCACTGCACATTGTCATGCCGTACTTTGCGTTGCTCATGTTTGCTCTATATTTATACTGTTTCCTCCCCCTCTTCTCTCTCGATAGATCCCGACGCAGCTCCGAAGCCCGAAGACACCACTGACAACCTTGCCCTTGCCGCCGAGCAACCAGGCAAGCCCCCCTTTTTGATCATCCCGATATCGCCCATTCTATTTCTCATGCTTGCATTAGAATTGCTGCTGCTGCTGCTGCTTTACCTATTCTGATGCATAGCCTATTCATTGTAACCTACTATTGATAATTACCTGCATATCCTAAACTGCTTAGTATAGGCTGGGTAGAGACCTATCAGAGACCCCACTTATCCCGACTGCCACGCTGGATCGTCAGAAGACCCGATCAACGGGAATTGAAGACCAGGCCCCGACACCGCACATCACCCCCCCCCCCTTAGTTGTAAAGACACTGCAGCGTTACTATTGAGTGCCGAGGGTGAAACCATTTGTAGCACTTCTGATGTTAACTCTGTAGAGTAGCTATTCGATCATGGTCATCGAGGGTGATTCCTCCTTCACCGCTTTCGATAACGACACCGTCGTACAACACCTCAAGTGTGAACCCAGTGAGGGTGATTCCTCCGAGTTCACCTTGACGGATACATCGAGTAGGAATCCAACGAGGGTGATACCTCGGATTCCCCTGATGATATGGACACACGGATAATTGGACTTTACATTGTTACTTGGATAGGCGGGTCGACCCTGAGGGGTACCCGCGTGCGCCTGAGAGGCGAGTGTTGTGAAGACGGGTACCAGTGTGGTGCCCGAGTGGTGAATACGAGGCGCGGCCGGGCATTCTTAACCCTTGCAGCAAGTCCTAGAGACGGGGCGACGGGGTCACATCTTTCGTGAGTCTC
The DNA here is from genome assembly GCA_011799875.1 of Thinopyrum elongatum. Taxonomy (NCBI): domain Eukaryota; kingdom Viridiplantae; phylum Streptophyta; class Magnoliopsida; order Poales; family Poaceae; genus Thinopyrum; species Thinopyrum elongatum. The sequence goes on along the minus strand of CM022298.1, from coordinate 17,861,456 downwards.
TGCTCGTTACCGCAAGCCCCTAGTCCTAACGATTTGGATATTTGATCCGAGCAGGCCTCTGGCCTGATAGCACTAACCATCACGTGGGCATAGTATGGGCGTTCTGCATCGTATGCATCAGCCGAAAGCTCTGTCAGACGTCCAGTTCAGCACTGCGGCCGGGCTGGGCCGGCACTATCCTGAGGGGTGGAGCCTGGTTCGCCCGGCACGCAACGACCCGGAGGGTGAGGGGCGATGGCCAAGACCCCCTTGCGCTTAGGATGTAGACCGGCGGGGACCTCTCTGCTGAGCTGTAGGTAGGGTTGCGATGTGTTGTTTGGTCGAGGCCGGGCATGACCCAGGAAAGTGTGTCCGGCCGAAGTTAATCAAGCTTGTTGGGTAAGTTGGTGCACCCCTGCAGGGAAGAACATTTCTATCGATAGCCGGTCCTACGGTAAAGGACACTCGGAGTTGTATCCCGATCGATACAACTAGAACTGGATACCTGTGATGAGACCTGTATGTAGGGCTCTGGGATTGCTTCTCGCAGGGAGTCGAGAAGGGATCTCCGGACGAGGTTGATGACTGTATGGCTCTGGGATTGCTTTCTCGCAGGGAGTCGAGAAAGGACCTCTGGGTGAGGATGAGACTTAATGATACTACTACATTATATTGTACTGTTCTACTCTCTTCTACTGCTGCAAGACCTCTGAAGATGCTAGTCTTCGATAGGACTAGGCCTTCTCTCTATTCTTGCATTTCTGCAGCCCAGTCCACATATACAGCCTCCCCTTGAAAATGTTGCATATGTAGTGTAGATCCTTGCTTGCTGAGTACTTCTGAGTACTCACAGTTGCTTTGTTTTCCTTTTCTCCCCATATCAGTTTGTCGTGACCAGAGGACGGAGCCCCTTGAGACAGATGCCCCGTCAAACGTCTACTACTACTACCCAGAGGATGGATACTACTACGAGTTGACTGTCGACCAGGAGTAGGATCGGAAGGTCCCACGCAGGAGGCCTACGCCTTTTGATCGTAGTGTTTTATTTTGCCCCGCCTTTCTAAAGGCCTTTCTGTTTCTCTTTTAATATTTGTACTCAGATATCTGATGCTTCCGCTGACGCTTGTTCACAAGCTTATGTATTCGAGCCCTCTAGGCCCCTGGCTTGTAATATAAAGCTTGTATGACTTTATTTATGTTTTAGAGTTGTGTTGTGATAACTTCCCGTGAGTCCTTAGGCTTGATCGTGTGCATTTGCGTGTATGATTAGTGCACGATTGGGCCGGGGGCGTCACAAGTGCCATGATTACAGATCTGAACCGATTATGGTTTCATGAATATATATATATGTGTTCTTGATCCTATCTTGCAAGTTGTAGACACCTATTACGTGTTTTGATCCGCATACCCCAAGGTGACAATAATTGGGATTCTTTCCGGTGATTTATCATGTATTCACTAAGTGCTAATGCTTCGGTCCGGTTCTCTATTAAAAGGAGGCCTTAATATCCCTTAGTTTCCATTAGGACCCCGCTGCCACGGGAGGGTAGGACAAAAGATGTCATGCAAGTTCTTTTCCATAAGCACGTATGACTATATTCGGAATACATGCCTACATTATATTGATGAATTGGAGCAAGTTCTGTGTAACCCTAGGTTATAACTATTGCATGATGAATGCCATCCGACATAATTATCAATCATTGATCCATTGCCTACGAGCTTTTCACATATTGATCTTTGCTACGTTACTTTGCCGTTGCCACTGTTACAATTGCTACAAAACTGCTACTGTTACTTTTGCCACCATTACCGTTACTTCCATACTACTTGCTACTAAATACTTTGCTGCAAATATTAATACTTTCAGGTGTGGTTGAATTGACAACTCAGCTGCTAATACTTGAGAATATTCTTTCTCTCCCATTGTGTCGAATCAATAAATTTGGGTTGAAAACTCTACCCTCAAAAACTGTTGCGATCCCCTATACTTGTGGGTTATCAAGACCTTTTTCTGGCGCCGTTGCCGGGGAGCATAGCTGTATTCTCTGAGTCACTTAGGATTTATATCTGTTGATCACTATGAGGAATTTGAAAGATACCAAAACCAAGATCTATCCCTCTACTACGAGGGGAGGTAAGGAACTGCCATCTAGCTCTGCACTTAATTCACCTTCTGTTTTGAGTAAGCTTGCGACACCTACACCTGCTATTGATTCTGATATGTCGCATGTTATTGATGATGCTACTTCTACTATGAATGATGTTTATGATACTACTACTGTGCCATTGGGTGAATTACTTGATGAACATCTTGCTAGAGTTAGAACTATTGATTATGCTAAAGATGATGATATTTCTGAAACTGATGAAATTATTGAAACTGAAAACTTTGAAACACCTGATAAGACTAGCTCTCCTAGATATGAACTTCCTGTTGTACCTGAGGGTTATATTAAGGATGAAGAAACTGCTAGAGACTTTTTTGCCTGCAATGATAGAGATGATCTTAAGAAATTGTTAGCTAAGCTGAAAGAAAAATCTTTGAATGATAGAATGCAATATGACCCTAAGTTTGCTACTTCACCTATCTTTGTTACTGATAAGGATTATGAATTCTCTGTAGATCTTGAGTTAATTACTTTGGTTGAATCTGATCATTTCCATGGTTATGAATCTGAAACTGTTGTGGCACATCTTACTAAGTTGAATGATATAGCCACCCTATGATGCTAAGTTATGGTTTAATTCTCTTACTCCTGGCTGTGTGTGTAGTCCCCAGGATATGATTTACTACTTCTCTGAAAAATATTTCCCTGCTCATAAGAAACAAGCTGCCTTAAAGGAAATATTTAACTTTGTGCAAATTTAAGAAGAGAGTCTCCCACAAGCTTGGGGAAGGCTTCTCCAATTACTTAATGCTTTTCCTGAGCATCCTCTCAAGAAAAATGAAATACTTGATATCTTTTATAATGGACTAACCGATGCTTCTAGGGAACACCTAGATAGGTGTGCTGGTTGTGTTTTCAGGGAATGAACTGTTGAGCAAGCTGAATTGCTATTGAATAATATATTGGGTAATGATAATGATTGGACACTTCCTGACCCAACTCCTAAGTCAACTCCGAAGAAAAGAGGTATTCTATTCCTCAGTCCTGAAGATATGCAAGAGGAAAATAAATCTATGAAAGAAAAAGGTATTAAAGCTGAAGATGTTAAGAATTTACCACCTATTGAAGAAATACATGGTCTTGATAACCCGACACAGGTAGTGGAGGTAAATTCTCTCTATAGATTTTATGAAGGTGATATCCCTTATAATAAGTCTGCTAGTCAATGCTTGGATGAGTTTGATAATTTTATCGTTAAACAAGAAAATTTCAATGCTTATGTTAGTAGACAATTGAAACGTAATCCTCACATGCTTGACTACTTGGGTGATTATATGAGTACAACTGTTAATGATCTTAAGCTTATTAGTAAACATGCTTCCATGGTTACAACTCAAGTAGAACAAGTACTTAAGGCATAAGATGATTTGCTTAATGAGTAGAATAGTAAGAACAATGATAATGCTGTTAGGGTTATGAATAGAGGTGGTAAAATGACTCAGGCACCTTTGTATCCTGAGGGCCATCCTAAGAGAGTTGAGCAAGATGCTCAGAGAATTAATACTGATGCACCTAGTCCTAGTAATAAAAATAAAAAGAAAACTGATAGGACTTTGCATGCTTCTAGTGAACCTGTTATAGATACGCCTGAGAACCCAAATGATATTTCTATTTCTGATGCTGAGACATAATCTGGTGATGAACATGAACCTAGTGATAATGTTAATGATGATGTTCATGATGATGCTCAACCTAGTAATGATAATGATGTGGAGATTGAACCTGTTGTTGATCTTGATAACCCACAATCTATGAATAAACGTTATGATAAGAGAGACTTTGTTGCTAGGAAGCACGGTAAAGAAGAACCATGGGTTCAGAAACCCATGCCCTTTCCTCCTAAACCATCCAAGAAAAAGGATGATGAGGATTTTGAGCGCTTTCTTGAAATGCTTAGACCTGTCTTTTTGCGTATGCGTTTGACTGATATTCTGAAAATGTCTCCTTATGCCAAGTATATGAAAGTTATTGTTACAAATAAAAGAAAGATACTGGAAGCTGAAATTTCCACCATGCTTGCTAATTATACTTTTAAGGGTGGAATACCAAAGAAACTAGGAGATCCAGGAGTACCAACTATACCATGCTCCATTAAAAGAAACTATGTTAAAACTGCTTTATGTGTTCTTGGAGCCGGTGTTAGTGTTATGCCTTTCTCTTTATATCAAGACTTGATTTGAATAAGTTGACACCTACTGAAATCTCTTTGCAAATGGCCGATAAATCAACTGCTATACCCATCGGTATTTGTGAGGACGTGCCTATTGTGGTTGCAAATGTTACTATCTTAACAAACTTTGTTATTCTTGATATTCCCGAGGATGACAGTATGTCGATCATCCTTGGTAGACCCTTTTTGAATACTGCAGGGGCTGTTATTGATTGCAACAAGGGCAATGTCACTTTTCATGTTAATGGTAATGAGCACACGGTGCACTTTCCGAAGAAACAACCTCAAGTTCATAGTATCAATCCTATTGAAAAAATTTCAACTATTACTATTAGAGGTTTTGAATTCCCTCTTCCTACTGTCAAAAAGAAATATGATATTCTTATCGTTAGGGATATGCATATCCCTGTTGAGGTAACCTAGTGTTATTTGAAAATTCTCCGGTTCCATGTTATTCGAAAAAGGTTTGTTAATAAGACTTGATCGACCTTGTTAATGGATTCCTTTTGATGAGCATGAGATGGATGAATTTAGAAAGCACAACTTTTTGTACCCACTTTTTACTTTCTGTTATTTACAATAAATAAAGCAAAATTAGTATTATCTGTCTATTTTCTGAATTATCCGTGCAAAAAAAAGCCCCGAAAATAAAAGTTCTCCAAATGCCATGAAAATTAAGTATGATTTTTTTATATAATATTTTAGAATTTCGGGCACTGAGATTGCACCAGGGGGATGCACCGGTGGACCACAAGGGTGGAGGGCGCGCCCTACCCCCCCCCCCCCCCCCCCCGCCCCCCCGGGCACGCCGCCCTGCCTTGTGGGTCCCATATGGGGCCCCCTCACTTATTCTAGCACCCATTCACTTCGTCTTCCTCCAGAGAAAATCATCCCATTGCTCAAACCCGTGTTCTAACTCATCTTGCTGCAATTTTCGATCTCCTTATGCAAAGCTCCATTTGCAAAACTGTTTTGGGGGATTGTTCTTCGGTATGTGACTACTCCAATAGTCCAATTAGTTTTTGTTCTAGTGCTTTATGTATTGCAAATTTTTGCTGCTGTGGTGACCTTGTTCTTGAGCTTGCATGTCAAATTTACATGGTCAAAAGTAGTTTTGATGCATGATAGAGCCTCTAGGCACTTGTAGGAGTAGTTGCTACTAGTTTTGTTTAGTTTGGTTCACTTTTATTTTAAGTCACTAAAAATTTCAGAAATTTTTTAGAGGAAGAAAAATGTTTAGGAAAATATACCAAGGTGGTTCCTCGAAGAAGCAAGCCCCAAGGCTCGAGATACGTGAGCCGGACCTTGAACCAACAAGAGAAGCTCCAGTGCGACCTTGCGAGTGGCCGTTGGATCAATTCATGGTTCATGCTGGTTTCAAGGATGAATTTGATGCGCACGTGCAAAATGATGACCTTGAGGACTTCGTGTCAGATAAGTGCTTACAATATTATCGCCTTACTGATTCATTTGTGCGAAGGTTTAAGTTTAAATCCCAGCGCAATACTCATTCTGTCCTGTTTGACCTTTATGATAAATAATATACCATGGACCTAAGAGATTTTAATGAAGCATGTAAAATTCCACAGTGGGGAATTCATAGTGAACCGCACAAAACTGAATACAATGATTTCCTTGATAGCCTCACTGTAGGAGAAACTAGAGATATTACACAAGCTACCATGGGGAGCATTCACTTTCCAGCCATACATTATTTTGCTCTCTTTATAGGTAGATGTATTAATGGTAAACATGATCATAGCCACCTTTGTGCATCGGATCTTAGTGTCCTCAAGTGTGCAGTAACGGGTGATAAACGATATAACTTGGGGGCTATTATTGCAAGGAGGTTACATAATAATGCTATAGATGGAGATTTCTTCGGCGGGATTTATGCCACCCATTTAGCTAACTATCTCGGGGTACCCATAAGGGGGGATGACATTGAGTTACCACCCGCTTTTCTTGATTATAATGCTATGGTACGCTACCAGTTTCTTGAAAGGAACGAACAGTCCCTCCTGTACCGACTAATCTTTCACACGCAGCGCGCATTCTATATTACCCTTCCTGCTCCTGCCTTCTTTAACTTTCAGGTAAAAAGAAGATATTTAATAACCAGAGAGGAAGAAAACGAGTATGAGAGAGAGGTGGAGGCTACTCGCCTCCATCCTGCAACCCTTCAGGCAGTAGCTGCCGCATCCCATTACAACCCCGACTATAACTTTGGATATCCACCAGGCCAGCCGTGGCCATAGACCAACTTAGGCCAAAAGCCTAAGCTTGGGGGAGTACATATTTCTCACCTACATTACATTCATGTTCACACACCCATTCCAGTTGTCGGTGTTCATACTTTTTCATTGTATTATCCATGTTAGTTTATTTCTTTTTCTCGTTTTCTTCTTGTGTGTTTGAAAAAACTTTGAGAAAATAAAAAAAAATTAGTTGTAGTATTAAAAGAAAACCCAAAAATATTTCTCGTTCTTCTTTTGCTTGTTGGGAGCTTTCCCATGTAAGTAGTTTCTCTCGTTCTTGTTTTACTTTCTTCGGAAAAACAAAAACTCCAAAAACATTTCAGTGTGTTTCTCTGAAATTCTTTTTTCTTTCTTTGGGTCGAGAGGAGAAGACCAGGACGAAAATGATGAGTGGCTCTCATATGCATTATTGTTGATCTAACAAGAGCCCATATTACATTGTCTTCTCCTTTGAATAAATGTTTGCTGATCCCAGCTTAGTCCAACGCACGTGCACTATTATTATTGTCCACACCGTTCAGTCGTGCAAGTGAAAGGCAATAATGACGATATATGATGAAATGGTTGAGATGAGGAAAAGCTGGTATGAACTTGACCTATATTGTTTTTGTAAATATGATTAGTTCATCGTTCTTGATTCAGCTCATTATGAATGAAACATATTTGCAATGACGATTAGAGATTATAGTTACTCATGCCATGCTTAATTAGCTAGGAGTTTATAATGGTTTACCTTGCATGCCAACATGCTTTTAAAATGGTTGTGATGTAGTATGATAGGATGGTATCCTCCTTTGAATGATTCGAGTGGCTTGACTTGGCACATGTTCACGCATGTAGTTGAAACAAAATCAACATAGCCTCCACGATATTTATGTTCATGGTGATTTATATCCTACTCATGCTTGCACTCAATATTGGTTAATCTTAATGCATGTTTATGACTGTTGTCGCTCTCTAGTTGGTCGCTCCTCAATCTTTTGCTAGCCTTCACTTGTACTAAGCGGGTATACTGCTTGTGCATCCACTTCCATAAACCCAAAGTTGTTCCATAAGGGTCCACCATACCTACCTATATGCGGTATTTACCTGCCATTCCAAGTAAATTTGCATTTGCCAAACTCTAAACCTTCAAATGATAATCTGTTTTGTATGCTCAGATCGCTCATATAGCGACTGGGGGTTGTCAGTATCTTCCTTGCTAGGTGGGTTATTCTCACGATGAGTGTTGATTCACTTATCATTCACGAGAAAGTGGCTGGTAATCGGGATGCCCAGTCCCATGCTCAAATCAAATCAAAATAATTTCAAACAAAAATCCCCTAGGACTGTTGTTTGTATGGACGGTACCCGTTGTTTCAGACTAGCCGTGGAGTGTGCTTGTTGGTTGAGGGGGAGTAAAAAACTTTACCATTCTGTTTGGAAACCACCTATAATGTATGTAGCATGGAAGATACCGAGATCTCTTGGTTGTTATGTTGACAATGAGAGCATACCGCTCAAAATTATATTCATCTCTGTTTCAAAAAGCTTGAGCTCTGGCACCTCTGCAAATCCCTGCTTCCCTTTGCGAAGGGCCTATCTATTTACTTTTATGCTGAGTCATCATCCTCTTATAAAAAAGCACCAGTTAGAGAGCACCACTATCATTTGTATGCATTGTTATTAATTGATATTGAGTATGACTGTGACTGGATCTCTTTTACCATGAATTACAATTTCTAGTCAATCCTTGATCTTCAAGGGTGCTCTGCATTTATGTTTTGCGGTCTCGGAAAGGGCTAGCGAGATACCATTTTGTTATATCATATCATGATTGTTTTGAAAAAATGTTGTCATCCGAGATTTATTATTATTGCTCGCTAGTTGATTATGCCATTGATATGAGTAAATGTGAGACCTAAATGTTATTGTGATTATGGTTAGTTCATGATCTTTGCTGAAAACTTGAATGCTGGCTTTACATATTTGCAACAACATGATCAAACAGAGTGAAAGTGCGTTATATCGACAAGAGGGGGGGTGAATAGGCGATTTTTACAAATTTGTCACTGAGGAATTTCAAGGTGAGGAAATTCCTAAGCGACGAACTACTTAGCAGCGGAATAAGTACTCAGATGCAAACATAATAGAGCAGTAGCACTGTCATCATGATGAAATGAAAACAAGCACAGAGTACAAGTAGCGTAAACACAGGATAAGAAGGCATAAGACAAAGTGACTGAAGAAATTGAACTGAGGAAATTGAGAAAGTCTTCAGTCAAAGTCTTCAAACAGTAATGATCAAATACATAGCAAGTATGCGAGGAATTGAAAGGGTTGAGGAAATAGAACCAGTAGCTCGGTGAAGACAATGATTTGGTAGACCAGTTCCAACTGCTGTGACAGTTGTACGTCTGGTTAGAGCGGCTAGGTATTTAAACCTGAGGACACACAGTCCTCACCATATTCTCCTTGAGCTAAGGTCACACAGACCTCGCCCAATCACTCGTGGTAAGTCTTCAGGTGACTTCCAAACCTTCACATACTCGGTCACTCGGCAGTCCACAATTTCCTCTTGGATGCTCTAGACCATGACGCCTAACCGTCTGGAGGATGCACAGTCCTCAAAGGTAACAAGCGTCGGTTCCACACAGGAACAATCTCTTCAGTGATGCTCAATCACTTTGGGTTTGTAAGTGTTTGGGTTTTTGGGTTTTTCCTCACTTGATGATTTTCGCTCAAAGTCCTCGGAGGATGGGATGCTCTAAATGACAAGTGTCAATCTATCTCTCGGAGCAGCCAACCAGCTAGTGGTTGAGGGGGGCGGCTATTGATAGCCTAGGGAGCAGCCCGACATGATAAGACATAAATGCCCTTCAATGATATGACCGTTAGGTGGGTAGGATATTTGGACAGCTGGCGCGCAGCACAGCAACGGTCGGATATTTGAGTATCAAATTCCTCAGGGCTATCATGTTCCTCACTTGTAGGCAATCCGCACTGGCAAATTCCTAACTCCTCAGTCAGAACAAATTCCTCAGAGAACAGAAGAACTTCGTCTCTGTCACTGAAGAACTTGACTAAACTGTATGAGATTTCCAATGGCTTCACTCGAAAGGATTGGGTAGGTGTAGGATTTTGAGTTGAGCATCACTTGGAAACTTTTCCTTAGTTTTACCTCGACCCCCTTTAACAGTACGGTGTTTCCTATGACTCAAGAAGAAGAAAATGAAACTACAAAAACAAAAGTCTTCACGCTTCATAATCCTCGCATGAATATCAAGTCTTCAGGGTCACACCAATTTCTTCACTTTCAAAGTCTTCAAGAAAACCAAAGTCTTCAGTTGAAGACATTCATTTTTAGGGGTCGACATTCATCGTAAATAACAAACTCCTCATAGACTTATAGACCTGTGTACACTCACAAATGCATTAGTCCCTTAACCTATAAGTCTTCAATACACCAAAATCACTAAGGGGCACTAGTTGCACTTACACAGAGTTTGTAAAAGTTTTTCTTTATCACTTTCAGTTTGTCAACTGAATTGCTTGAGGACAAGCAATGGGTTAAGCTTGGGGGAGTTGATACGTCTTCATCGTATCTACTTTTCCAAACTCTTTTGCCCTTGTTTTGGACTCTAATTTGCATGATTTGAATGGAACTAACCTGGACTGACGCTGTTTTCAGTAGAATTGCCTTGGTGTTATTTTTGTGCAGAAATAAAAGTTCTCGGAATGACCTGAAACTTCACAGAGAATATTTTTAGAATAAATAAAAAATATTGGCGAAAGAATCAACCAGAGGGGACCCACCAGCTGTCCACAAGCGTGGAGGGCGCGCCGCGCCCCTGCCTTGTGGGTCCCCTGGACCTCCACCGACCTCAAATCCAACTCTACATATTCACATTCGGGGAGAAAAAAATTAGAGAGAAGGATTCATCATGTTTTACGATACGGAGCCGCCGCCACCTCCTGTTCTTCATCGGGAGGGCAGATCTGGAGTCCGTTCTAGGCTCCGGAGAGGGGAAATCATCGCCATCATCATCACCAACCTTCCTCCATCACCAATTTCATGATGCTCACCGCCGTGTGAGTAATTCCATCATAGGCTTGCTGGACGGTGATGGGTTGGATGAGATTTATCATGTAATCGAGTTAGTTTTGTTAGGGTTTGATCCCTAGTATCCACTATGTTCTAAGATTGATGTTGCTATGACTTTGCTATGCTTAATGCTTGTCGCTAGGGGCCGAGTGCCATGATTTCTGATTTGAACCGATTATGTTTTCATGAATATATATGTGTTCTTGATCCTATCTTGCAAGTTGTAGACACCTATTACGTGTTTTGATCCGCATACCCCAAGGTGACAATAATTGGGATTCTTTCCAGTGATTACCGTAGTTTGAGGAGTTCATGTATTCACTAAGTGCTAATGCTTTGGTCCGGTTCTCTATTAAAAGGAGGCCTTAATATCCCTTAGTTTCCATTAGGACCCCGCTGCCACGGGAGGGTAGGACAAAAGATGTCATGCAAGTTCTTTTCCATAAGCACGTATGACTATATTCGGAATACATGCCTACATTATATTAATGAATTGGAGCTAGTTCTGTGTCACCCTAGGTTATAACTGTTGCATGATGAATGCCATCCGGCATAATTATCCATCACTGATCCATTACCTACGAGCTTTTTCACATATTGATCTTTGCTATGTTACTTTGCCGTTGCCACTTTTACAATTGCTACAAAACTGCTACTGTTACTTTTGCCACTGTTACCATTACTTCCATACTACTTGCTACTAAATACTTTGATGCAGATATTAAGTCTTTCAGGTGTGGTTGAATTGACAACTCAGCTGCTAATACTTGAGAATATTCTTTGGCTCCCCTTGTGTCGAATCAATAAATTTGGGTTGAAAACTCTACCCTCGAAAACTGTTGCGATCCCCTATACTTGTGGGTTATCAGAGAGTTGATATGTCCATTTTGCATCATGTTTTCTTACTGTTATTTATAATGTTTTTGTGCATAATAATGCTTTTGGGAGTAATTCTAATGCCTTTGCTCTCATAATTTGCAAGGTTTACACAAAGAGGGAGAATACAGGCAGCTGGAATTCTGGACCTTAAAAAGCACATCAGAGCTACCTATTCTGCACAACTCCAAATAAGCTGAAACTTCACGGAGATTTTTTATGGAATATATAAGAATTATTGGAGCAAATAACTACCAGAGGGGGCCCACCAGGTGGGCACAACCCACCTGGGCACTCCAGTGAGCCCAGACGCGCGCTGGTGGGTTGTGCCCTCCTCGGCACACCTCCGGTGCCCCTCTTCTGGTATATAAGTCATTTTGACCTAGAAAAAATAAGAAGAGGACTTTCAGGACGAAGCGCCTCCGTCTCGAAGCGAAACTTGGGCAGGAGCACTTTTGCCCTCCGGCAGAGCGATTCTGCCGGGGGAACTTCCCTCCCGGAGGGGGAAATCATCGTCATCATCATCACCAACAACTCTCCCATCTTTGGGAGGGCTATCTCCATCAACATCTTTAATAGCACCAACTACTCTCAAACCCTAGTTCATCTCTTGTGTTCAAACTTGGTACCGGAACCTTAGATTGGTGCTTGTGGGTGACTAGTAGTGTTGATTACATCTTGTAGTTGATTACTATATGGTTTATTTGGTGGAAGATTATATGTTCAGATCCATTATGGTATTTAATACCCCTCTGATCTTGAGCATGATTATTATTTGTGAGTAGTTACTTTTGTTCTTGAGGTCAAGGGAGAAATCATGTTGCAACTAATCATGTGAACTTGATTTGTGTTCGATATTTTGATGATATGTATGTTGTGATTCCGTTAATGGTGTCATGTGAACGTCGACTACATGACACTTCACCATATTTGGGCCTAAGGGAATGCATTGTGGAGTAGTTATTAGATGATGGGTTGCTAGAGTGAGAGAAGCTTAAACCCTAGTTTATGCGCGACTTCGTAAGGGAATGATTTGGATCCAAAAGTTTAATGTTATGGTCAGATTTTTATCTTAATACTTTTCTCGTAGTTGCGGATGCTTGTGAGGGGGTTAATAATAAGTAGGAGGTTTGTTCAAGTAAGAACAACACCTAAGCACCGGCCTCAGGGCAGATGGTTAGTGTTGAAAAATCCAGCATCTTTTGAGTCCCATTATGAGTGTGGAAATTAGAGAACAAATGTGTAAAATTTTGAATATTCTGGCTGATGCCCTAAACGATAAATATTTAGGATTACCAGCCAATGTGGGACTAGATAAAACTGATTGCTTTTAATATTTAATTGATCGTATTGTTATTAAAATTAGTGGTTGGAAGGAAAAACTTCTTTCGGCTCGAGGAAAGTAGATTCTTCTCAAAGCAGTTGTTCAAGCCATACCCACCTATGCAATGTCGGTCTTTAAAATTCCTAAAGAAATTGCAAAGGAATTATTAACGTGATGGCACACTTTTGGTGGGGAGACGAGGATAACCAGAGGAGGATGCACTGGATGGCTTGGTGGAAAATGTGTGTACCTAAGTATCAAGTAGGAATGGGCTTCCGTGAGATTCATTGTTTCAATTTGGCTTTGCTCACAAAGCAGGCTTGGCATCTCATTGAGAACCCAGATTCTCTTTGTGCTACCATCCTGAGAGTCAAATATATACTACCCCAAGGGCGACTTATTGAACACAAAACTAAAGAAGTGTTCTTTTTTCACCTGGCAAAGTATTATGGCGGGTATGAGTTCTCTGAAAAAGGGTTACATTTGGCGAGTGGGTAATGGTTAAAATATTAATATTTGGGAGGACGCTTTGATTCCAAATTATGCAAAACGGAAAATTTATTAGTCCTAAGGGGGTCAATTATTATCTAAGGTTGCGGATTTAATTGATCATATTTCTAACACCTGGGACGAAGATTTGCTTAGACAAACCCCGTGGCCTATAGACGTTCAAAGGGTACTAGCGATCCCTATATCGCAACATGATATGAAAGATTTCATTGCTTGGAATTGCACAAAAAATGATATGTTTTCGGTTCAATCTGCTTATTTTAACGTGGAAATAAGTTGAAACACACTAATGGGATGGGACGTACCACAGTTAGTCCTATTTGGAGTAGGATCTGGAAACTCTCTTGTCGGCAAAGGTTAAGATATTTATTTGGCGTACTCTACACGGTACTCTTCCATGTCGTGTGGCGTTAACCAATACACATGTGAAAGTATCACCCAACTACCTTGTCTGCTCGTCGGGACCAGAGGACACAAAACATTTGTTATTCCTATGCAACAAAGCAAAGGAAGTTTGGAGAAGACTAGGTATGGATGATATTATAGAGGGCCTGTGTAGTAGATCGTGCTGGTGAGGTAGGGTTGGAACATCTTCATTCAACGCCAGATCAGGACTTATGTGTTCTGGGCAACCAGAATGTTCATGAAATGATTGCCATATGTGCCCGATACTTGTGGTAGGAAAGGCGTAAACTGGTACACAAGGAGACTACTCAAAATGAGCTCTAGATCTCCATGGGTATCCGGGCTCTTATAGCCAATTTTGTCACGGCATCCTCACCAAAGGCTTCCATGAAAAAAGGCGGATGGTCTTGCCCTCCGATGGGTTTTGTAAAACTTAACGTTGATGCTTCCTTTGACCATGACTTACTTACAGGGACAATGGGGGTGGTTTTAAGAGACAACAAAGGTAGATTTATTGCAGGGGGAAATGGCAAGATTGAATGGTGTGCAGATGTTTTGATGGCGGAAGCTATGGCCCTAAAGTTTGGTCTACTGTTGGCGCAAAGGATGGGATGTAACCGCATCATTATTAACTCGGATAACATGGAGGTGATTGACACCATGAAGGAAGGAGGACGATCGTTGGGGGCAGCGTCAGCAATTTTTTATGATTGTTTTCATTTAGCTTTTGACTTTCCTATTTCTAGATTTGAGCACTGTAATACGGAAGCTAATAAAGTTGCTCATGAGCTGGCCAAAATGGGCAGATTTTCTTTTATTTCTGATTGGTTCGAGGAGCCAAATAATGAAATTGTACCAATCCTCATAAACAATGTAATGTATATATCCGACTAGTAAGCGTGCACGTGCAACACACGTTTTGACTAAAATTAATACTGGATGCGAGAATTCAAATGCATAGAAAACTAATTTGATTCTCCCTCTACATGTATTTTTACAAGTGTACTTTTTATTTCAAAAGTCAAACTTTTCTTTCTTTGATAAAATGTAACTGGTGAGTTTTTTTAGGGGTGTAACCCGTAAGTAATAGTGAAAAATTTAACCATGTGTGAGGACCAAATGTATTTCATTAGAAGGAACAATATGTTTGATTCAAGAGTGATCCAAAAAAAGATACAACCATCAACTTTGCTTGCACTCAACTTGAAACTCCACTCTTTATAAATGAAATGATCCCTAAGAATAGCAAGGTAGACCCTTTGACTATTATCCGACATCAAGAAGCAAACTCAAAACCATTAATATTTAGATCTGCTATTTTGACAAGGCTGAGTGTCATCGCTCACATAATGCAAGATTTGATCCCAACAAAATGCCCATGATGCAACATCTCATGTTCATCAACAACCAAAGACCAAAAGGCCAAGGCAATTTATTTGGCTGTAAAAAATAAGTTTTGTTGAACCATCATAATATACGTGCTTACAATGCTTTTCCACATAAGAGTGGATGACTGAAAGTGTATCCAATATATAGTAATGACAAACATATAAAAAAGTTCCCAGTTCTCTAGCTCGCTTAACCTTGATAATGTACATAATTAGGAGTCCAATGATTATACTTACACTGTTGTCCATGTTGTAAATTAAATTTGAAAACAATAATGGACACCTTGGCATTGATATCTGAATGGCTTAACCTTGTAGTAATATAGATAACAAAGATGATTTTGATAAGAGCATTTTTACTTTCCCCTAGCAATGCATCTCCTATTCCCAGCACATATTAAGGCATAATAACCAATAAATAGATGATCACATAATAAGCTACAAATAGATGGTAGCATTCTTGCATGCAGCTGCAACACATAAGGGTGAACCACAGAGACAAGAAATAATAAAAAGAAAAGAGTACCATAATCTTTTATATTAGTTCAATAGAATTGTTGTGCTAGCTGCATAACACATGTAGAAATCAGAAAAATGAAAAAGATTAGTAGTCAAAGGAAATGAGAAATGTCATGAACTGTGAGATGCATTGTCATGAATATATAAGAAACTTTTTTGATCAATCCAAGACATCTCCATGCACAAGTTCTTGGTGATTTTTCCAGTGGGATCTTATCCTAGTTTGTCTTGGTCAATGCAAATGGAGGCAGATCAAAATGAAGTGCATAAAAAAAACTCACAGCAAAAAAATAGTTGTAATGTCAATGCTGTCGTAACACAACAAAGGTATTCGTAAGCAAGTGTGGAAAAAAAATATGGAGCAACAAACGTCAGCACGAAAAACTAATATACTTAAAACTCACACGAGCATCCATTCTAGCCCCTGCAAGTGTGTACACAAAACAAATTGAGAAAAGACAGTAGAACATAAGATAACATAACTTCTCATGACACATTTAGCCTGAACCATCCTCATCATCTATGGTCTCGCATGCTGGAGGTTGTTCCTCAATACTACAAACCAATGAGCTTAGCCTGCCTTCCATAAAAGGACTTTCACTCAAAATGGCAGATGAATTTGATAGGGCAACAGAACAAAAGACCTGTAATTATTTAACGCTGAGAAGGCAAATGATAAAAAATAATATCCCAGCCATTTCTTCTCTAATACTGTATATGCAATCTTTAGAATGCCACAGATTACAAAAATTGCAAACCAAAAGACTTTTATTGAAATTTAGCCAATCATGTCAATTGAAGAGGAATAATTATTCTACCTTTCCCAAACATAGTAGCATTATATATGAAGAAAAGTATAAATCATAATATACAATGATTTGCTAGCTATACTATACAATGAGAAATGCTGAGTTGTTCGTGACGCTCCATCTTCTCCTGAACATTGCTATTTTGTTAACAAATGGATTGATCAAGGAGCTAGGGTGGTCATGTCCGTGCTCTCACTGGAACCCAGCCAAATGTTGTTATATACTCGTACGACATTATTCTGGTAAAGATTAGAGGAATTTAGAGTTTGTGCACATGGATATTTAATTTTCCATTTTAATTGATCAAACTATCTAGAGCGAGCTGAACATTTCCCTTTGGTACATCACACATATTTGGATAAATACTACACAAAATGATCAATAGGAAAGTGACCAGAGGGTGACATGGACCAAACAAGCAGCATCAGAGTCTTCAACATGCTAAAGCAAGCAGTTAAACTAATGACGTGAGAAAAAAAGGAAGATATGCACGGCCGTAGTTCTCACCCAAACCTAAAAGACAAACAACAGATTCATCGATTGTATGATTGTTAAAGTCTGCGATATGTGCGACAGATTATACCTTGAGAGAGAGCGCAGGAAGCACGCCGCGGTGGCGACATGGCCAGCGGCGCGAAACAGCAGAGACCTTGGCGTTGTGGCACATCGGTGATGTCACACCCAGATTTTTGGCCCTTTCTTTTTCTTTTGGATTTATTTAAATTGCTTTTCTGTGGCTATGTGGTCCTGAAACCTTGGAAGAGCATCTCTTCTCAGGCTCCCAAGTGGCTTGTCATCCTCAAAACCATCTCAAGACCTTGTCATTTTCATCTTAGCCCAATCCCAATATTCTTTTTATTGGGAATATTCCTTTTTCTATTAAAGGAATAATCCTTTTTGCCCTAGGTTGTGAAACAACCTATATTTATGTCACTCCCAAAATTCCAATGGCGCCCCTTCCCGGACGGCGCAAGGCGGGAGGCCGAGCTCCGGGACTCCATGCTTCGGGGCAAGGAGCCCGCCGTGGCGGAGACCTCGGACTGGCACGGTGACCGACCCCGGGACCGCTCCCCGGACCAGTGGCGTGGCCGTGGCCGGGACCAGGACCGCCGCTCCCCTCCTCGTCACTCCCACTCTCCACCCCGCTCTGGTCGCTCGGAGGTCTCCCCCCTTCGCCGCTACGATCCCCCTCGGCGTCAAGCTCAGTTCCCCCCGACCGGCCCCAACAACAACAATCGCAACAGCCGGGGTGCATTTGCCAAGAAGAAGAAGAAGAGGGGAGCTCAGTCGCAGGCGGGCGGCCTAGCTTCCTCTGTCACCAACCTGACGGCTGCGGCAGTGCCTCCGTCCGCTGTGGCGGTCATGTCCTGCTTCAACTATGGGTTGGCGGGGCACTGCCAGGTGGACTGCACACAGCCCCCGGCATGCTTCCGCTGCAAGAGGACGGATCATCCCGCGGTGCTCTGCCCCGACCACCAGCCCATTGGTTCGCTTGGTCTGTACGGCTATGCGCTGGACGACCCGGGCTTCTTCCAGAAGGACCTCCCTGTGGCAAGGGCCACCCCATCCCTGACCGCTCTCATCTCGGTCTTGGATGGCAAGACGGCGTCCCCAGCTATCATCTCTGAGGAGCTTCGTCACCTGTTCAAGCCAGATTGGGACTGGGAGGTGACACCGATCTCGGATCGGGAATTCACAGCAATCTTCCCGAAACCGATCAGTCTCCATTAAGACACTCATAGTGTGAGCCTGACTCTGGCTCTCAACCAGTTCACCATCAACATCACGGTACCGTCAGTGGACCCACTTGCGGTGGCCACCCTCTCCACTGTCTGGGTGTAGAACCGTGGGCTTCCACCTAATGCCAAGGAGGAGGGTGTCATTCGCGGCATGTCTCGCTTGCTGGGCAAGATTATCACGGTTGATAGCCCTTCCCTCCTCAAGGGCCCGGCAGTGCGCGTGCAAATCAAATCGCCAGATCCCGCCAAGCTCAAGACTACAATACGGATGTTCTTCAACGACGTTGGCTACGACCTGCACATCTCCGTTGAGGGTGGGACTCCCACTGATCCCCTCAGCCCGGAGGATGGGGGCAGCACTGACCCCGACCCGGGGAACTCCGGCAAGGACAGGACGGGTGGTGGCCGTGGCAACCCCCGGTGGTCGCGCAGCCCGTCCAGCTCCGAGGCCTCGGAGGATGACTCAGCTGGGCTGGATGGCGGGCCCCTCCCGGCGGGCTCCACCCTGCCCCCATCCGCTCGCTGCGCGGGGCTGGGTTCCCCAGCCGGTAGCGACGAGGTGGACTTCGAGGACCTCGAGGCCATCTCAGCTATGCTCGATGAGGCAGCCACCGTTCCCCCAGGCGCATCTCTGCCGCCCCTGTTCCTCCCCGCTCCGGTCTCCTCTTCTGACGGGGAGGGCAGTGGGGTGAGTAGGGTGAGCCTCAATGTCAGGCCTCCATCGTAGCCATGGCTCATGTCTTCCGTGCTCATGCCGGTGACTCCCGAGCCTGTCCCCCTGGCCTCTTCTCGGGAGCCTCCGTCCAGTGCCACTGATGCTCCCCCGTCCGCCCCCTCGCGGCCACCGAAGTCCAGGGGCCGTCCCCGCTCTTCCTCCACACCGGTTTCTTCAACCAGGAAGAGTGCGCGGTTGGGTGAGGTCTCCCGGCTGGATGGGGCCTCCCCGAAGACGGTGGAGAAGACGTCTCGCCGTGCTGCCATCCGGAACCTCGATGCAGGTCCGTCCATCCCCCTGGCCCCTCCCTTTCACGACTCTGATGATGTCTGCAATGATTCCTTCTCGGCGTTGGCTGGTGTTTCGCTTGGTCACTTGGCCAAAGTAGCAGCCGATTCAGCGATAGTTTTTCACGGAGAAAAAGGTCCGATGCTAGAGCAGATAGAGTCCCTCCAGGCCAAGGAGGTACTGGAGGGCCGCCTCGTGGCCATTCCTGCGCGTGAGGTGGTAGCTGCCGAGGAGGTGCCCCCCGATGCCTCGACCGGTTGGCGGGCGGGGACACCTTGAGATGTGTCCGGATGAGATTAGAGGTAGAACGAGATCCCGTACGGCTCAGCTCCGTCGGGCACTGAGTGCATCCATCACCGTAGGGTCCATGGAGGACCCTCTGGGAGAGTAGTCATGCGTGCACTTTTTTGGAACCTGCAGGGCTTCGGCCATGATGGCCGCCGCAGGCAACTCATTGAGTATATTCACGATGAATCTGTGGATGTGGTGGCGATTCAGGAAACAATGCGAACCGACTTCTCCCTAGCCGAACTCGAATAGCTTAGTAGGCATCTCTTTGCCAGGCACTGGTTGCCATCTAGTGGAGTGGCGGGTCACTCCGGTGGCATCCTTCTTGGTGTGAAGGATGCCACCCTTGAGGTTGGGTCGATGGATCGCGGCTCTTACTTCGTCAGTATGGAAGTATGGGAACGTGACGTGAACCTTAAATGGGAGATCATTGTGGTCTATGGACCCGCGGACCATTCCCAATCGCCCGCGTTCTTGGGCGAGCTCCACGCCAAGATTGCGTCTGCCACCCTCCCGGCGGTGGTGGGCAGAGACTTCAACCTCCTTCGTTCTGTGGCGGATAAAAATAACCCCCGGGTCGATCTGGCGGAAATACAACGGTTTAATGACTGGGTCGCGGATCTTGGCCTTCGGGAATTAGACAGGGTAGGGGCCAGATTTATCTGGACTAATAGACAGGTGGCCCCTACCCTTAGTGTACTAGACCGGGTGTTCGTCACCCCCGATTGGGAACTTTGGTTCCCTTTGGCTTCCCTTCAGGCGATTACTCGCATTGGGTCGGACCATGTAACACCCTGGTTTTTGGCCCTTTCTTTTTCTTTTTGATTTATTTGGTTTTTGCTCTGATTTTCTTTTTGGGGTGGTTTTGTGGACTTGCAACCTGGGAGATCATCATCATTTCTTCTCTGAAGTGCCTCATCATTCCCAAATCTTTCCCAAGACCATGTCATTTCCATTCTAGCCCAACTATCAAAATTCTTTTTAGGGAATATTCCTTTTTCTATTAAAGGAATAACCCTATTTGGCCTAGGTTGTGAAGCAACCTATATTTCTGTCACTCCCAAAATTCCCAAATAATTCTCATAATTTGTTTGGATCATATATGCCCCAAATATGACCAAACCATCCTTGTCCAGCTCAAAAATAATTCCCCTATATTATTTCTTCATTTCTGTCCAGAGTGGCCTTCTGTGAAGGAAGTGCCACCTATCCTTTCTTGTCTGCTCCCAAAATTTTTTGGGCATTCTTTCATGTCCAAATCAGTGCCTCATGACAAAATTTAGCTCTATTTGCCTAGTGAATCTTCCTCAGCAATTTTTCAAAGTTTCTGTCAGACAAAAGCCATTGTGAAGGAAGTGCTAGCTAGGAGTGTCCAAATGAGTTGAAATTTTGCATGCCTCTTCATTTGCTCATATCATTACCCTCCTGCAATTTTCATCTCCATCCAACTATCTATGTGATCACAGGATCAAATATTTGTTTCTAGCAATATTTTTAGGTTGTGAAGCAAGTATATTTTATATTGCTTCACTAATTCTGATAAATTACCAGATCATGATCCTACATATATAACTTCTCTGCACCAAATTTGGGATCATTTAAGCAATCCATTTTCTCTCCAAAATTATTCCAAGTTTCTGGACAAAGAGTATGTCTGTGAAACAAGTATCATTTTGGCAAGTCCATTTGGTATGAAATTTTTACAGCGTATTCATATGTCCATATCCTTAGGCCTGGCCAAATTTAAGCTCAAGTGGCTACTCTATGTGAGTGCATCATCCAAATCAAGTTTCTTGACCATAATGGAGTTGCACAGCAACTATATTAGTTTATGGTCCATTTTACTCCAAAAGCCACAGGATCATAGTCCTTCTTAATCTAAACCTCCCTGACATCATATCTGGCCTATAGCCCCTCTCTGTTGAGCACAGCATTGCAGCCAAGTTTGCTATAGCGAACTTTCATCGATGCCCCACTTCGCTACAAAGCCTCTTCTCTCGAGCTTTCACTTTCCACAGTCTCTAGGGTGTGGGGCCTCCCCGAAACGGTGGAGAAGACGTCTCGCCTTGCTGCCATCCGGAACCTCGATGCAGGTCCGTCGTCCCCCTGCCCCCTTTCACCGACTCTGATGATGTCTGCAATGATTCCTTCTCGGCGTTGGCTGGTGTTTCGCTTGGTCACTTGCCAAAGTAGCAGCCGATTCAGCATTTTTTTTCACGGAGAAAAAGGTCCGATGCTAGAGCAGATAGAGTCCCTCCAGGCCAAGGAGGTACTGGAGGGCCGCCTCGTGGCCATTCGTGCGCTGCGTAGGTAGCTGCCGAGGAGGTGCCCCCCCACCCCCGATGCCTCGACCGGTTGTGGGGCGGGGACACCTTGATGTGTCCGGATGAGATTAGAGGTAGAACGAGATCCCGTACGGCTCAGCTCCGTCGGGCACTGAGTGCATCCATCACCGTAGGGTCCGGGAGGACCTCTGGGAGAGTAGTCATGCGTGTACTTTTTTGGAACCTGCAGGGCTTCGGCCATATGGCCGCCGCAGGCAACTCATTGAGTATATTCACATGAATCTGTGGATGTGGTGCGATTCAGGAAACAATGCGAACCGACTTCTCCCTAGCCGAACTCGAATAGCTTAGTAGGCATCTCTTTGCCTGGCACTGGTTGCCATCTAGTGGAGTGGGGGGTCACTCCGTGGCATCCTTCTTGGTGTGAAGGATGCCACCCTTGAGGTTGGGTCGATGGATCGCGGCTCTACTTCGTCAGTATGGAAGTATGGGAACGTGACGTGAACCTTAAATGGGAGATCATGTGGTCTATGGACCCGCGGACCATTCCCAATCGCCCGCGTTCTTGGGCGAGCTCCACGCCAAGATTGCGTCTGCCACCCTCCCGGCGGTGGTGGGCAGAGACTTCAACCTCCTTCGTTCTTTGGCGGATAAAAATAACCCCCGGATCGATCTGGCGGAAATACAACGGTTTAATGACTGGGTCGCGGATCTTGGCCTTCGGGAAATAGACAGGGTAGGGCCGATTTATCTGGACTAATAGACAGGTGGCCCCTACCCTTAGTGTACTAGACCGGGTGTTCGTCACCCCGATTGGAACTTTGGTTCCCTTTGGCTTCCTTCAGGCGATTACTCGCATGGGGTCGGACCATGTAACACCCCTGGTTTTTGGCCCTTTTCTTTTCTTTTTGATTTATTGGTTTTTGCTCTGATTTTTCTTTTTGGGGTGGTTTTGTGGACTTGCAACCTGGGAGATCATCATCATTTCTTCTCTGAAGTGCCTCATCATTCCCAAATCTTTCCCAAACCATGTCATTTTCCATTCTAGCCCAACTATCAAATTCTTTTTAGGGAATATTCCTTTTTCTATAAGGAATAACCCTATTTGGCCTAGGTTGTGAAGCAACCTATATTTCTTCACTCCCAAATCCCAAATAATTCTCATAATTTTTTTTGGATCATATATGCCCCAAAATATGACCAAACCATCCTTGTCCGCTCAAAAATAATTCCCCTATATTATTTCTTCATTTCTGTCCAGAGTGGCCTTCTGTGAAGGAAGTGCCACCTATCCTTTCTTGTCTGCTCCCAAAATTTTTGGGCATTCTTTCATGTCCAAATAGTGCCTCATGACAAAATTTGACTCTATTTGCCTAGTGAATCTTCCTCAGCAATTTTTCAAAGTTTCTGTCAGACAAAAGCCATTGTGAAGGAAGTGCTAGCTAGGATGTCCAAATGAGTTGAAATTTTGCATGCCTCTTCATTTGCTATATCATTACCCTCCTGCAATTTTTCATCTCCATCCAACTATCTATGTGATCACAGGATCAATATTTGTTTCTAGCAATATTTTTAGGTTGTGAACAGCAAGTATATTTTATATGCTTCACTAATTCTGATAAATTACCAGATCATGACCTACATATATAACTTCTCTGCAACCAAATTTGGGATCATTTAAGCAATCCATTTTCTCTCCAAAATTATTCCAAGTTTCTGGACAAAGAGTATGTCTGTGAAACAAGTATCATTGTTGGCAAGTCCATTTGGTATGAAATTTTTTACAGCGTATTCATATGTCCATATCCTTAGCCTGCCAATTTAAGCCTCAAGTGGCTACTCTATGTGAGTGCATCATCCAAATCAAGTTTCTTGACCATAATGGAGTTGCCACAGCAACTATATTAGTTTATGGTCCATTTACTACTCCAAAAGCCACAGGATCATAGTCCTCTTAATCTAAACCTCCCTGACATCATATCTGGCCTATAGCCCCCTCTGTTGAGCACAGCATTGCAGCCAAGTTTGCTATAGCGAACTTTCATCGATCCCCACTTCGCTACAAAGCCTCTCTCTCGAGCTTTCACTTTCCACAGGTCTCTAGGGTGGAGAGACAACACCCCAGACAAGGTTTTGCCAGCCCATTGCCTCCTCTAGTGCCATTCACATGGTGACCCGCGTTGGATTTTGCCTATGCACGCGCTCTGCTCTCATTGTGGCCGCGTCCCAGAACATCGTTTTGCTTCGGGCCCCTCTCTCCGCGATCCTCGCGCGTCCTCTGGTGCCGACCACCCTCCTCCTTCTTCCACCACTCACTCCTTTGGACCCCCTTCCCCTGCTAGTTGCTCGCCGGACGAGCCAAAGCGACAGCCACGAGCACACTGTGGCGACCGCCTCTGTTGCCCCCCGTCCTCTTCTCCCCATGCCCTTGGCCTGGCTCTGCCCGTGAACCTCCTCGGCCCTCTCCTTTCACTTTCTGCTCCCTGCCCTCTCCAGAACCCTCCTAGCCGTTGCTAGCGGCCGTGCTCACGAACGCACAGTGCCCCGAACCGCCTCTGTAAACCAACCCCTGTAGGAGATATGGCCCTAGGGCAATAATAAATGTTATTGATTATCTCCCTATTCATAATTAGGTTATGTTCCATGCTTATACTGCTATGTTCTCGAGTCTGCAATAACCAGAGGCTCGGAGGAAGACTCATATGCACATGTGGATAATAAACGGTAAATGTATTCCTAGTCTGGCCTCTAAGACTAGCTCAAGTGTTGCATGATGGTTCCGTTTTCCTGATCATGGGCATGTTTTATGCCAGCAACTTTGAGGCACAATGCTAGAGAACATTTGTGTTGAATTGACCCGAATTAATGTATGCTATGAGATTACGTTCGTCACAAGTTTATGGTTAAAACACAAAGATGGTTAATGTTTGCATATTCCTTAGACCATGAGAGTATCGAGTTTCTTCATACTTGCTTCATGAACTTTGGGGTTTGTTAAACGTCATCCGTAAAATGGTTGGCTATTACGGCGGCTTACGGGTTCATGGAAAAGTGTGTCAAGTAACTTGATGCTCAAGATTGGATTTGTCTCCTCCGATGATGGAGAGATATTCTCGGGCCCTCTCGGTGTTACGGTATCCATCATCGTCTGGCCAGACACAGTGTGATTTGATCACAGGGATGCCGGAACACAGAAACGAGAAAAGAGAACATACCGTAATGAGGGTAACTAGCATAGTGGGCAAGTTTTGATCCACGGGATGCGAGTAATCTCACCTCGGGTATTTGTAACATATCGCGAAGCACAGGAATAGCATACGGCAACTGAGGTTCACTCGAATATTCATTCATGTGGGTATAGGGTCAATATGGGTGTCCACGGCTCCGATGTTGATCATTGACGGAAGGGGTTCCGGTCATGTCTATACTTCACCGAACCTATAGGGTCACACACTAAGGCCATCTACTGCTGAATACAGGCAGGGAGTCTGAGAATGTCTCCAAAAAAGTTCGGAGATAGCGAAAGTTCAAGAGACGGGTCAACTCGCGTTAGTCTGGATACTTGTGGTGGTTTGCGGGATATGGGGCCCGCTAGCCCTTCCTCTACCAATACTGAGTGGGCTCAAAGTTTGTGTCGTGTGTGACGCACAGTGGGTTACTATGCCCAGAAGTCAAATTGGTTCCTTTGCACATGCCTGATAATTCTTGAGGGACAGAATCAATCATGGAAACTTTCTGGAATTTTCCGGGATGAAAACGCGAAAATGTTCCGAGCTCCTGGAACCGCTTCAATCTTTTCGCAATGAAAATACTATTCCGGAATTGTTTCGGTAACGCGTTGAAAATTATTTTGTGGTACTAGATATTCTAAGCCCACATAAATATTTTCGTTCGAACGGAGCTGAAAAATTGTCGTGAATAGTGAAGTGCTTTTTGGATTACTTTTTGGTAAAGCCTTTATTTTGGGGTTTTGTCCCAATATATTTTGTGGGGGATGACATGGAAGCATAAGGCCCTTTTGAGAAGGGCCCTACTAGGAGTGGCCGGCCACATGGGGGCTCTCCTGGAGCCCCCACTGGTCCCTTGGTTTCACTCTTGGGTCCTTGGGAAGGACTCCTTTTCATTTGATTTTGGGTTTCTTGTAAAACCACCCTACCCCTTGGGTTTCCTATAAAAGGAGTGGAGGGGGCAGCCCACTCACTCATCCCTTCTCACATACAATTCCATGCATGATCTGGCTTCTCTCTCCTCCCAACGAAATGTTTTGTAGAGCCGAAAGGTTGTCTCGGTTCCGGTGGGACCTAGTTCTGGATGGCGAAACCCTGCCGGATAGATGACACCCGTATTGTGCAACTCTGTAGAGAGATCGTAGTTTCGATCTTAGTATGTGAGTGCCTCCTGAAGGGCGGTCCGTGTGACGTCCGAGTTTCGAAGGTCCTCCCGAAGGGCTGTCCTCGCGACAACCGTCCGGTGACTGTCCGACCGCCTCCCGGAGGGCTGTCCGAGGGGCGGATGAGGGTATACATCCTCTGCGGTTGGAGGTGTAAATCTAGGCTACGGGATCTGCACCACCTATCGTCATTGACTCTACTTCCCTGCGCTACAAGTCGGTAACGAAAAAGATCAAACCTTGTATGGCAGTCTCCATAGTGGTCCTGGGCTGGTGCATGGTCAGAAAATTTTTGTTTTCTCTGCCGCGTTACACTTACAGCCCATCTCTTTCTGTGCTCCCTGGCATCGTCCACGGCCCCGTGAACCTCTCTGCTTTCTCCCGTACCCTCCCTCGCTCCCGTGAGCGCATCCGGCCTTCGACGGAGCTGGCTTCGCGCGCCTTGGCGGCACCCGAGCCCGTGATCCTCCTTCCCCGCCTATTTAAGTGCTCCCGCCCTCAGCCCCTCCTCACCACCACTCCCTCTCACTCCCTCCCAGCAACCACCCCTGAACCCCTCAAATCATCACCGGACTCCTCTGTTCGCCCTCCATTGCCTCCACGTCCGCCGCCTTGGCCATCTTAAATTCCCGGCGAACCGGATCCCACCTCCCCCTCCTTCGTCACCTCTGAACCAGAAGACCCCGGTGAACCTCCTGGCTCTTCGCCTCATCCTTGAAGTGACCGTGGCCCGCCCCCCACTCTGCCGATGGCCTCTCTACTGCGGGCATCCGAGCCGCCGTTGCCACACAGCCCTCCCCCGCAACCCCTTGCTGGGCCTCCCCGATGAGGCGATCCACGGCGAGCACTCCGGCGGTCCAAGCCCGTCGGAGGTTGGCCCGAGTCACCAGAGCGAGCGCCGGTTGCCGGCGGTCCCTCCTCTGTCTCCAAGTGGGCATCGGGGGAAGAAGACGAGGCACGGAGGAGAGAGAGAGGCGAGATGGCCACACCTAGCATCGGCACACTAGGCCCGGCCCCGCCCTGCCACGTGGATAAGTGGAGGCGTATTCGCCCGAATACGTCTCCCCTCCGCGAAAGCGTACTCTGGATCTCCTTTGCCAAGAATGCGTTTTCAGTTCTCTGAAAGCGTATTCTGCTGTAGTGCGCTTCCTGTTTTTCGGTCAGGGGCCAGTTTGTGAGTATTTTATTGCAGATGGCTCCCTGGCAGAAAAACCATCATATCTTTTCACTCCCTACTCCAAATGAGGTGATTCCAAAGCCCATTTCTTCGTCTCGTCGAGCCCGTTCCGATGGATCATTTTCACCATGTGAATAACATTCTAAAAATGACCATTTTGCCCCTGCCCTTATTCATTCCCTCCGAGAGAGAAAGATTTCTGGGATTTTTCGCGAACTTCTCGCACTTCTTCCCGGTGATTCCATTCACCCCCCAGGCAAGCCACACCCTCCATTTGCAGATTGCAATGCAATGCCATGGTTTAAATTATTTAAACTTATTTAAAATATTGCATTAGCTTGTATGATTTGTTCAGGCATTTCTTGGAGTTGTGTGGATCTTGCTTACTGCCATGATGTTGATTGGATTCCTAGACTAATATTTTGCAGATGTGAGGATTGACATGTTGCCATTGGATTATTAGTGTGCTATTATGATTTATTTTCATGATGGTATTTGATATTATGCTTTGGAGTATTACTTTGGATATGATGTCATCATGTTGGTTTATGGTTAGCTATCTGCTTTTGTTATTTGGATTAGTAGTATCATGTTTCTTGGATCATTATGATCTTAGTTGATATGCTACCCACGAGTAAATTAGCTTATGACTAATATTCTCTGGATTATGTGTTGGATATTGCTATGCTTGGATTACAGGTGGATATATGATATCGGAGTATCAGTTAAACTTTGGGGATAAATTCCGTCATTTCGTTGGTCAGGTGCCAACGAACCGGGCTTTTCCAGTGCGGGCCTCAAGGCAGATGGGTTAGTGTTAAAAAAATCCAGCATCTTTTGAGTCCCATTAGAAGTGTGGAAATTAGAGAAACAATGTGTAAAATTTTGAATATTCTGGCTGATGCCCTAAACGATAAATATTAGGATTACCAGCCATGTGGGACTAGATAAAACTGATTGCTTTTAATATTTAATTGATCGTATTGTTATTAAAATTAGTGGTTGGAAGAAAAACTTCTTTCGGCTCGGAAAGTAGATTCTTCTCAAAGCAGTTGTTCAAGCCAACCACCCTATGCAATGTCGGTCTTAAAATTCCTAAAAAAATTGCAAAGGAATTATTGACGTGATGGCACACTTTTGGTGGGGAGACGAGGAACCAGAGGAGGATGCCTGGATGGCCTTGTGGAAAATGTGTGGTACCTAAGTATCAAGTAGGATGGCTTCCGCGAGATTCATTGTTTCAATTTGGCTTTGCTCACAAAGCAGGCTTGGCATCTCATTGATACCCCCAGATTCCTTTGTGCACCACCTGAGAGTCAAATATATACTACCCCAAGGGCGACTTATTGAACACAAAACTAAAGAAGTTTCTTTTTTCACCTGGCAAATATTATGGCGTATGAGTTCTCTGAAAAGGGTAATTTGGCGAGTGGGTAATGGTAAAATATTAATATTGGGAGGACGCTTTGATTCCAATTATGCAACGGAAATTTATTAGTCCTAGGGGTCAATTATTATCTAAGGTGGGATTAATTGATCATTTTTACACCGTGGGACGCAATTTGCTTAGACAAACCCCGTGGCCTATAGACTTCAACGGAGAGAATATAGTTAAGGGGGACTTAAGAAAGGTTGGGATTAAAAGTACCAAAGGGGGATTGATTGGAAAATGTGGACTTAGGAGAAAGGGAGCGATCCCTATATCGAACAGGATATGAAAGATTTCATTGCTGGAATTGCACAAAAATGATATGTTTTCGGTTCAATTCTGCTTATTTTAACGTGGAATAAGTTGAAACACACTAATGGGATGGACGTACCACAGTTAGTCCTATTTGGTTAGGATCTGGAAACTCTCTTGTCGGCAAAGGTTAAGATATTTATTTGGCGTACTCTACACGGTCCTCTCCATGTCGTGTGGCGTTAACCAATACACATGTGAAAGATCACCCAACTACCTTGTCTGCTCGTCGGGACCAGAGGACACAAACATTTGTTATTCCTATGCAACAAAGCAAAGGAAGTTTGGAGAAGACTAGTATGTGATGATATTATAGAGGGCCTGTGTAGTAGATCGTGCTGGTGAGGTAGGGTTGGAACATCTTCATTCAACGCCAGATCAGGACTATGTGTTCTGGGCAACCAGAATGTTCATGAAATGATTGCCATATGTGCCCGATACTTGTGGTAGGAAAGGCGTAAACTGGTACAACAAGGAGACTACTCAAAATGAGCTCTAGATCTCCATGGGTACCGGGCTCTTATAGCCAATTTTGTTTCACGGCATCCCATCACCAAAGGCTTCCAGAAAAAGGCGGATGGTCTTGCCTCCGTCATGGGTTTTTGTAAACCTTAACGTTGATGCTTCCTTTGACCATGACTTACTTACAGGGACAATGGGGGTGGTTTTTAAAGACAACAAAGGTAGATTTATTGCAGGGGAAATGGCAAGATTGAATGGTGTGCAGATGTTTGATGGCGGAAGCTATGGCCCTAAAGTTTGGTCTACTGTTGGCGCAAAGGATGGGATGTAACCGCATCCATTATTAACTCTGGATAACATGGAGGTGATTGACACCATGAAGGAAGGAGGAACGATCGTTGGGGCCAGCGTCAGCAATTTTTTATGATTGTTTTCATTTAGCTTTGACTTTCATTTCAGATTTGGAGCACTGTAATACGGAAGCTAATAAAGTTGCTCAGAGCTGGCCAAAATGGGCAGATTTTCTTTTATTTCTGATTGGTTCGAGGACCAAATAATGAAATTGTACAATCCTCATAAAACAATGTAATGTATATATCCGACTAGTAGCGTCACGTTGCAACACACGTTTTGACTAAAATTAATACTGGATGCGAGAATTCAATGCATAGAAAACTAATTTTGATTCTCCTCTACATGTATTTTTACAAGTGTACTTTTTATTTCAAAAGTCAAACTTTTCTTTCTTTATAAAATGTAACTGGTGAGTTTTTTTTTAGGGGTGTAACCCGTAAGTAATAGGAGAAAATTTAACCATGTGTGAGGACCAAATGTATTCATTAGAAGGAACAATATGTTGGATTCAAGAGTGATCCAAAAAAGATACAACCATCAACTTTGCTTGCATCACACTTGAAACTCCACTCTTATAAATGAAATGATCCCTAAGAATACAAGGTAGACCCTTGACTATTATCCGACATCAAGAAGCAAACTCAAAACCATTAATATTTAGATCTGCTATTTGACAAGGCTGAGTGTCATCGCTCACATAATTGCAGATTTGATCCCAACAAATGCCCATGATGCAACATCTCATGTTCATCAACACCAAAGCCAAAAGGCCAGGCAATTTTATTTGGCTGTAAAAAATAAGTTTTGTTGAAACCTCATAATATCTGCTTACAATGCTTTTC
Organism: Thinopyrum elongatum; assembly: GCA_011799875.1. Lineage (NCBI taxonomy): Eukaryota > Viridiplantae > Streptophyta > Magnoliopsida > Poales > Poaceae > Thinopyrum > Thinopyrum elongatum. Next base: position 17,830,682 of record CM022298.1, on the reverse strand, counting down.
CACATAAGAGTTGGATGACTGAAAGTGTATCCAATATAAGTAATGACAAACATAAAAAAAGTTCCAGTTCTCTTAGCTCGCTTAACCTTGATAATTTACATAATTAGGAGTCCATGATTATACTTACACGTTGTCCGTTGTAATTAAATTTGAAACAATAATGGACACCTTGGCATTGATATCTGAATGCTTAACCTTGTAGTAATATAGATAACAAAGATGATTTTGATAAGAGCATTTTTACTTTCCCCTAGCAATGCATCTCCTATTCCCGAGCACATATTAAGGCTAATAAACCATAAATAGATGACACAATAATAAGCTACAAAGAGTATGGTAGCATTCTTGCATGCAGCTGCAACACATAAGGGTGAACCACAGAGACACGAAATAAATAAAAAGAAAAGAGTACCATAATCTTTATATTAGTTCAATAGAATTGGTGTGCTAGCTGGCATAACACATGTAGAATCAGAAAAATGAAAAAGATTAGTAGTCAAGGAAATGAGAAATGTCATGAACTGATGTGAGATGCATTGTCATGAATATATAAGAAACTTTTTTGATCAATCCAAGACATCTCCATGCACAAGTTCTTGGTGATTTTTCCAGTGGATCTTATCCTAGTTTGTCTTGTCAATGCAAATGGAGGCAGATCAAAATGAAGTGCATAAAAAAAACTCACAGCAAAAAAAATAGTTGTAATGTCAATGCTGTCGTAACACACAAAAGGTATTCGTAGCAAGTGTGGAAAAAAAATATGGAGCAACAACGTCAGCACGAAAAACTAATATACTTAAAACTCACACGAGCATCCATTCTAGCCCCTGCAAGTGTGTACACAAAACAAATTGAGAAAGACAGTAGAACATAAGATACATAACATTCTCATGACACATTTAGCCTGAACCATCCTCATCATCTATGGTCTCGCATGCTGGAGGTTGTTCCTCAATACTACAAACCAATGAGCTTAGCCTGCCTTCATAAAAGGACTTCACTCAAATGGCAGATGAATTTGATAGGGCAACAGAACAAAAGACCTGTAATTATTTAACGCTGAGAAGGCAAATGATAAAAAATATATCCCAGCCATTCTTCTCTAATACTGTATATATGCAATCTTAGAATGCCACAGATTACAAAAATTGCAAACCAAAACTTTATTGAAATTTAGCCAATCATTCAATTGAAGAGGAATAATTATTCTACCTTTCCCAAACATAGTAGCATTATATATGAGAAAAGTATAAATCATAATATACAATGATTTGCTAGCTATATCTCTACAATGAGAAATGCTGAGTTGTTCGTGACGCTCCATCTTCTCCTGAACATTGCTATTTTGTTAACAAATGGATTGATCAAGGACTAGGGTGGTCATGTCCGTGCTCTCACTGGAACCGCCAAATGTGTTATATACTCGTACACATTATTCTGGTAAAGATTAGAGGATTTAGAGTTTGTGCACATGGATATTTAATTTTCCATTTTAAATTGAATCAAACTATCTAGAGCGAGCTGAACATTTCTCCTTTGTACACCACACATATTGGATAAATACTACACAAAATGATCATAGGAAAGTGACCAGAGGGTGAACTGACCAAAACAGCAGCATCAGAGTCTTCAACATGCTAAAGCAAGCGGTTAAAATAATGACGTGAGAAAAAGAAGATATGGCACGGCCGTAGTTCTCACCCAACCTAAAAGACACAACAACGATTCATCGATTGTATGATTGTTAAAGTTGCGATATGTGCGACAGATTATACCTTGAGAGAGCGCAGGAAGCACGCCGCGGTGGCGACATGCCAGCGGCGCGAAACAGCAGAGACCTGCTTGCGTTTGTGGCACATCGGTGATGTCACACCCAGATTTTTGGCCCTTTCTTTTCTTTTGGATTATTTAAATTGCTTTTCTGTGGCTATGTGGTCCTGAAACCTTGGAAGAGCATCTCTTCTCAGGCTCCCAAGTGGCTTGTCATCCTCAAACCATCTCAAGACCTTGTCATTTTCATCTTAGCCCAATCCCAATATTCTTTTTATTGGGAATATTCCTTTTTTCTATTAAAGGAATAATCCTTTTTGCCCTAGGTTGTGAACAACCTAATTTATTTCACTCCCCAAAATTCCAATGGCGCCCCTTCCCGGACGGCGCAAGGCGGGAGGCGAGCTCCGGGACTCCATGCTTCGGGGCAAGGAGCCCGCCGTGGCGGAGACCCGGACTGGCACGGTGTACCGACCCGGGACCGCTCCCGGACCAGTGGCGTGGCCGTGGCCGGGACCAGGACCGCCGCTCCCTCCATCGTCACTCCCACTCTCCACCCCCTGCTCTGTCGCTCGGAGGTCTCCCCCTTCGCCGCTACATCCCCCTCGGCTCAAGCTCAGTTCCCCCCGCCGGCCCCAACAACACAATCGCAACAGCCGGGGTGGGTGTGCATTTGCCAAGAAGAAGAAGAGAGGGGAGCTCAGTCGCAGGCGGGGCGGCCTAGCTTCCTCTGTCACCAACCTGACGGCTGCGGCAGTGCCTCCGTCCGCTGTGGCGGTCATGTCCTGCTTCAACTATGGGTTGGCGGGGCACTGCCAGGTGGACTTCACACAGCCCCCCGGATGCTCCGCTGCAGAGGACGGATCATCCCCGGCTGCTCCCCCGACACCAGCCCATTGGTTCGCTTGGTCTGTACGGCTATGCGCTGGACGACCCGGCTTCTTCCAGAAGGACCTCCCTGTGGCAAGGGCCACCCCATCCCTTGACCGCTCTCATCTCGGTCTTGGATGGCAAGACGGCGTCCCCAGCTATCATCTCGAGGAGCTTCGTCACCGTTCAAGCCAGATTGGACTGGGAGGTGACACCGATCTCGGATCGGGAATTCACAGCAATCTTCCCGAAACCGATCAGTTCCATTAAGACACTCATAGTTGAGCCTGACTCTGGCTCTCAACCAGTTCACCATCAACATCACGGTACCCGTCAGTGGACCCACTTGCGGTGGCCACCCTCTCACTGTCTGGGTGTAGAACCGTGGGCTTCCACCTAATGCCAAGGAGGAGGGTGTCATTCCGGCATGTCTCGCTTGCGGCAAGATTATCACGGTTGATAGCCCTTCCCTCCTCAAGGGCCCGGCAGTGCGCGTGCAAATCAAATCGCCATATCCCGCAAGCTCAAGATACAATACGAATGATGTTTCTTCAACGACTGTTGCTACGACCTGACATCTCGTTGAGGTGGACTCCCACTGATCCCCTCAGCCCGGAGGATGGGGGCAGCACTGACCCCGACCCGGGGAACTCCGGCAAGGAAGGAACGGGTGTGGCCGTGGCAACCCCCGTGGTGCGCAGCCCTCAGCTCCGAGGCCTCGGAGGATGACTCAGCTGGGCTGGATGGCGGGCCCCCCCGGCGGGCTCCACCCTGCCCCCATCCCGCTCGCTGGCGCGGGGCTGGGTTCCCCGCCGGGTAGCGACGAGGTGGACTTCGAGGACTCGAGGCCATCTCAGCTATGCTCGATGAGGCAGCCACCTTATCCCCATGGCGCATCTCTGCCGCCCCTGTTCCTCCCGCTCCGGTCTCCTCTTCTGACGGGAGGGCAGTGGGGTGAGTAGGGTGAGCCTCAATTGTAGCCTCCATCGTAGCCATGGCTCATGTCTTCCGTGGCTCATGCCGGTGACTCCGAGCCTGTCCCCTGGCCTCTTCTCGGGAGCCTCCGTCCAGTGCCATGATGCTCCCCACACGTCCGCCCTATTTTGTTAACAAATGGATTGATCAAGGAGCTAGGGTGGTCATGTCCGTGCTCTCACTGGAACCCAGCCAAATGTTGTTATATACTCGTACGACATTATTCTGGTAAAGATTAGAGGAATTTAGAGTTTGTGCACATGGATATTTAATTTTCCATTTTAATTGATCAAACTATCTAGAGCGAGCTGAACATTTCCCTTTGGTACATCACACATATTTGGATAAATACTACACAAAATGATCAATAGGAAAGTGACCAGAGGGTGACATGGACCAAACAAGCAGCATCAGAGTCTTCAACATGCTAAAGCAAGCAGTTAAACTAATGACGTGAGAAAAAAAGGAAGATATGCACGGCCGTAGTTCTCACCCAAACCTAAAAGACAAACAACAGATTCATCGATTGTATGATTGTTAAAGTCTGCGATATGTGCGACAGATTATACCTTGAGAGAGAGCGCAGGAAGCACGCCGCGGTGGCGACATGGCCAGCGGCGCGAAACAGCAGAGACCTTGGCGTTGTGGCACATCGGTGATGTCACACCCAGATTTTTGGCCCTTTCTTTTTCTTTTGGATTTATTTAAATTGCTTTTCTGTGGCTATGTGGTCCTGAAACCTTGGAAGAGCATCTCTTCTCAGGCTCCCAAGTGGCTTGTCATCCTCAAAACCATCTCAAGACCTTGTCATTTTCATCTTAGCCCAATCCCAATATTCTTTTTATTGGGAATATTCCTTTTTCTATTAAAGGAATAATCCTTTTTGCCCTAGGTTGTGAAACAACCTATATTTATGTCACTCCCAAAATTCCAATGGCGCCCCTTCCCGGACGGCGCAAGGCGGGAGGCCGAGCTCCGGGACTCCATGCTTCGGGGCAAGGAGCCCGCCGTGGCGGAGACCTCGGACTGGCACGGTGACCGACCCCGGGACCGCTCCCCGGACCAGTGGCGTGGCCGTGGCCGGGACCAGGACCGCCGCTCCCCTCCTCGTCACTCCCACTCTCCACCCCGCTCTGGTCGCTCGGAGGTCTCCCCCCTTCGCCGCTACGATCCCCCTCGGCGTCAAGCTCAGTTCCCCCCGACCGGCCCCAACAACAACAATCGCAACAGCCGGGGTGCATTTGCCAAGAAGAAGAAGAAGAGGGGAGCTCAGTCGCAGGCGGGCGGCCTAGCTTCCTCTGTCACCAACCTGACGGCTGCGGCAGTGCCTCCGTCCGCTGTGGCGGTCATGTCCTGCTTCAACTATGGGTTGGCGGGGCACTGCCAGGTGGACTGCACACAGCCCCCGGCATGCTTCCGCTGCAAGAGGACGGATCATCCCGCGGTGCTCTGCCCCGACCACCAGCCCATTGGTTCGCTTGGTCTGTACGGCTATGCGCTGGACGACCCGGGCTTCTTCCAGAAGGACCTCCCTGTGGCAAGGGCCACCCCATCCCTGACCGCTCTCATCTCGGTCTTGGATGGCAAGACGGCGTCCCCAGCTATCATCTCTGAGGAGCTTCGTCACCTGTTCAAGCCAGATTGGGACTGGGAGGTGACACCGATCTCGGATCGGGAATTCACAGCAATCTTCCCGAAACCGATCAGTCTCCATTAAGACACTCATAGTGTGAGCCTGACTCTGGCTCTCAACCAGCTCACCATCAACATCACGGTACCGTCAGTGGACCCACTTGCGGTGGCCACCCTCTCCACTGTCTGGGTGTAGAACCGTGGGCTTCCACCTAATGCCAAGGAGGAGGGTGTCATTCGCGGCATGTCTCGCTTGCTGGGCAAGATTATCACGGTTGATAGCCCTTCCCTCCTCAAGGGCCCGGCAGTGCGCGTGCAAATCAAATCGCCAGATCCCGCCAAGCTCAAGACTACAATACGGATGTTCTTCAACGACGTTGGCTACGACCTCCACATCTCCGTTGAGGGTGGGACTCCCACTGATCCCCTCAGCCCGGAGGATGGGGGCAGCACTGACCCCGACCCGGGGAACTCCGGCAAGGACAGGACGGGTGGTGGCCGTGGCAACCCCTGGTGGTCGCGCAGCCCGTCCAGCTCCGAGGCCTCGGAGGATGACTCAGCTGGGCTGGATGGCGGGCCCCTCCCGGCGGGCTCCGCCCTGCCCCCATCCGCTCGCTGCGCGGGGCTGGGTTCCCCAGCCGGTAGCGACGAGGTGGACTTCGAGGACCTCGAGGCCATCTCAGCTATGCTCGATGAGGCAGCCACCGTTCCCCCAGGCGCATCTCTGCCGCCCCTGTTCCTCCCTGCTCCGGTCTCCTCTTCTGACGGGGAGGGCAGTGGGGTGAGTAGGGCTCATGTCTTCCGTGCTCATGCCGGTGACTCCCGAGCCTGTCCCCCTGGCCTCTTCTCGGGAGCCTCCGTCCAGTGCCACTGATGCTCCCCCGTCCGCCCCCTCGCGGCCACCGAAGTCCAGGGGCCGTCCCCTCTCTTCCTCCACACCGATTTCTTCAACCAGGAAGAGTGCGCGGTTGGGTGAGGTCTCCCGGCTGGATGGGGCCTCCCCGAAGACGGTGGAGAAGACGTCTCGCCGTGCTGCCATCCGGAACCTCGATGCAGGTCCGTCCATCCCCCTGGCCCCTCCCTTTCACGACTCTGATGATGTCTGCAATGATTCCTTCTCGGCGTTGGCTGGTGTTTCGCTTGGTCACTTGGCCAAAGTAGCAGCCGATTCAGCGATAGTTTTTCACGGAGAAAAAGGTCCGATGCTAGAGCAGATAGAGTCCCTCCAGGCCAAGGAGGTACTGGAGGGCCGCCTCGTGGCCATTCGTGCGCGCGAGGTGGTAGCTGCCGAGGAGGTGCCCCCCCACCCCCGATGCCTCGACCGGTTGGCGGGCGGGGACACCTTGAGATGTGTCCGGATGAGATTAGAGGTAGAACGAGATCCCGTACGGCTCAGCTCCGTCGGGCACTGAGTGCATCCATCACCGTAGGGTCCAGGGAGGACCCTCTGGGAGAGTAGTCATGCGTGCACTTTTTTGGAACCTGCAGGGCTTCGGCCATGATGGCCGCCGCAGGCAACTCATTGAGTATATTCACGATGAATCTGTGGATGTGGTGGCGATTCAGGAAACAATGCGAACCGACTTCTCCCTAGCCGAACTCGAATAGCTTAGTAGGCATCTCTTTGCCTGGCACTGGTTGCCATCTAGTGGAGTGGCGGGTCACTCCGGTGGCATCCTTCTTGGTGTGAAGGATGCCACCCTTGAGGTTGGGTCGATGGATCGCGGCTCTTACTTCGTCAGTATGGAAGTATGGGAACGTGACGTGAACCTTAAATGGGAGATCATTGTGGTCTATGGACCCGCGGACCATTCCCAATCGCCCGCGTTCTTGGGCGAGCTCCACGCCAAGATTGCGTCTGCCACCCTCCCGGCGGTGGTGGGCAGAGACTTCAACCTCCTTCGTTCTGTGGCGGATAAAAATAACCCCCGGATCGATCTGGCGGAAATACAACGGTTTAATGACTGGGTCGCGGATCTTGGCCTTCGGGAATTAGACAGGGTAGGGGCCAGATTTATCTGGACTAATAGACAGGTGGCCCCTACCCTTAGTGTACTAGACCGGGTGTTCGTCACCCCCGATTGGGAACTTTGGTTCCCTTTGGCTTCCCTTCAGGCGATTACTCGCATTGGGTCGGACCATGTAACACCCTGGTTTTTGGCCCTTTCTTTTTCTTTTTGATTTATTTGGTTTTTGCTCTGATTTTCTTTTTGGGGTGGTTTTGTGGACTTGCAACCTGGGAGATCATCATCATTTCTTCTCTGAAGTGCCTCATCATTCCCAAATCTTTCCCAAGACCATGTCATTTCCATTCTAGCCCAACTATCAAAATTCTTTTTAGGGAATATTCCTTTTTCTATTAAAGGAATAACCCTATTTGGCCTAGGTTGTGAAGCAACCTATATTTCTGTCACTCCCAAAATTCCCAAATAATTCTCATAATTTGTTTGGATCATATATGCCCCAAATATGACCAAACCATCCTTGTCCAGCTCAAAAATAATTCCCCTATATTATTTCTTCATTTCTGTCCAGAGTGGCCTTCTGTGAAGGAAGTGCCACCTATCCTTTCTTGTCTGCTCCCAAAATTTTTTGGGCATTCTTTCATGTCCAAATCAGTGCCTCATGACAAAATTTAGCTCTATTTGCCTAGTGAATCTTCCTCAGCAATTTTTCAAAGTTTCTGTCAGACAAAAGCCATTGTGAAGGAAGTGCTAGCTAGGAGTGTCCAAATGAGTTGAAATTTTGCATGCCTCTTCATTTGCTCATATCATTACCCTCCTGCAATTTTCATCTCCATCCAACTATCTATGTGATCACAGGATCAAATATTTGTTTCTAGCAATATTTTTAGGTTGTGAAGCAAGTATATTTTATATTGCTTCACTAATTCTGATAAATTACCAGATCATGATCCTACATATATAACTTCTCTGCACCAAATTTGGGATCATTTAAGCAATCCATTTTCTCTCCAAAATTATTCCAAGTTTCTGGACAAAGAGTATGTCTGTGAAACAAGTATCATTTTGGCAAGTCCATTTGGTATGAAATTTTTACAGCGTATTCATATGTCCATATCCTTAGGCCTGGCCAAATTTAAGCTCAAGTGGCTACTCTATGTGAGTGCATCATCCAAATCAAGTTTCTTGACCATAATGGAGTTGCACAGCAACTATATTAGTTTATGGTCCATTTTACTCCAAAAGCCACAGGATCATAGTCCTTCTTAATCTAAACCTCCCTGACATCATATCTGGCCTATAGCCCCTCTCTGTTGAGCACAGCATTGCAGCCAAGTTTGCTATAGCGAACTTTCATCGATGCCCCACTTCGCTACAAAGCCTCTTCTCTCGAGCTTTCACTTTCCACAGTCTCTAGGGTGGAGAGACAACACCCCAGACAAGGTTTGCCAGCCCATTGCCTCCTCTGAGTGCCATTTCACATGGTGACCGCGTTGGATTTTGCCTATGCACGCGCTCTGCTCATTGTGGCCGCGTCCAGAACATCGTTTTGCTTCGGGCCCCTCTCTCCGGCGATCCTCGCGCGTCCTCTGGTGCCGACCACCCTCCTCCTTCTTCCACCTCACTCCTTTGGACCCCTTCCCCTGCTAGTTGCTCGCCGGACCGAGCCAAAGCGACAGCCACGAGCACACTGTGGCCGACCGCCTCTGTTGCCGCCCCGTCCTCTTCCTCCCCATGCCCTTGGCCTGGCTCTGCCCCGTGAACCTCCTCGGCCCTCTCCTGTCACTTTCTAGCTCCCTGCCCTCTCCAGAACCCTCCTAGCCGGTGCTAGCGGCCGTGCTCACGAACGCACAGTGCCCCGACCGCCTCTGTAGACCACCCCTGTAGGAGATATGCCCTAGAGGCAATAATAAATGTTATTGATTATCTCCCTATTCATAATTAGGTTTATGTTCCATGCTATAACTGCTATGGTTCTCGAGTCTGCAATAACCAAGAGGCTCGGAGGAAGACTCATATGCACATGTGGGATAATAAACGGTAAAATGTATTCCTAGTCTGGCCTCTAAGACTAGCTCAAGTGTTGCATGATGGTTCCGTTTTCCTGATCATGGGCATGTTTATGCCAGCAACTTTGAGGGCACAATGCTAGAAGAACATTTGTGTTGAATTGACCCGAATTAATGTTATGCTATGAGATACGTTCGTCACAAGTTTATGGTTAATAACACAAAGATGGTTAATGTTTGCATAATTCCTTAGACCATGAGAGTATCGAGTTTCTTCATACTTGCTTCATGAACTTTGGGGTTTGTTAAACGTCATCCGTAAATGGGTGGCTATTACGGCGGCTTACGGGTTCATGGAAAAGTGTGTCAAGTAACTTGATAGCTCAAGATTGGGATTTGCTCCTCCGATGATGGAGAGATATTCTCGGGCCCTCTCGGTGTTACGGTATCCATCATCGTCTGGCCAGACACAGTGTGATTTGATCACAGGGATGCCGGAACACAGAAACGAGAAAAGAGAACAATACCGGTAATGAGGTAACTAGCATAGTGGGCAAGTTGTTGATCCACGGGGATGCAAGTAAATCTCACCTCGGGTATTTGTAACATATCGCGAAGCAACAGGAATAGCATACGGCAACTGGAGGTTCACTCGAATATTCATTCATGTGGGTATAGGGGTCAATATGGGTGTCCACGGCTCCGATGTTGATCATTGATCGGAAGGGGTTCCGGGTCATGTCTATACTTCACCGAACCTATAGGGTCACACACTTAAGGGCCATCTATCTGCTGAATACTAGGCAGGGAGTCTGAGAGAATGTCTCCAAAAAAAGTTTCGGAGATAGCGGAAAAGTTCCGAAGAGAGAGGTCACCGGATGAGTTTTGGTAAAACTGAAAAGTTGTTTCAGGGGATACCATTAAGTCAAATTGGTTTTGGCACATGCCTGATAATTCTTGGAGAGTGACAGAATCATTCTGGAAACTTTCTGGAATTTTCCGGGATGAAAACCGAAAATGTTCCGGAGCTCCTGGAACCGCTTCAGATGCTTTTCGCAGATGAAAATCACTAATCCGGAATTGTTCTGGAACGCGTTGAAAATTATTTTAGTGGGTACTAGAAATATTCTAAGCCCACATAAATATTTTCAGTTCGAACGGACGCTGAAAAATGTTGTCGTGAATAGTGAAAGTGCTTTTTGGATTACTTTTTGGAAAGCCTTTATTTTGGGGTTTTGTCCCAATATATTTTTGGGGGATGACATGGAAGCATAAGGCCCCTTTTGAAGTGGCCCTACTAGGAGTGGCCGGCCACATGGGGGCTCCTCCTTGGAGCCCCCACTTGTCCCTTGGTTTCACTCTTGGGTCCTTGGGAAGGACTCCTTTTCATTTGGATTTTGGGTTTTCTTGTAAAACCACCCTACCCCTTGGGTTTCCTATAAAAGGAGTGGAGGGGGCAGCCCACTCACTCATCCCTTCTCACATACAAGTGCCATGCATGATCTGGCTTCTCTCTCCCTCCCAACGAAATAGTTTTGTAGAGCCGAAAGGTTGTCTCGGTTCCGGTGGGAACTAGTTCTGGATGGCGAAACCCTGCCGGATAGATGACACCGTATGTGTGCAACTCTGTAGAGAGATCGTAGTTTCGATCTTAGTATGTGAGTGCCTCCTGAAGGGCTGTCCGTGTGACTGTCCGAGTTTCGAAGGTCCTCCCGAAGGGCTGTCCGCGACACCGTCCGGGGGACTGTCCGACCGCCTCCCGGAGGGCTGTCCGAGGGGCGGATGAGGGTATACATCCTCGCGGTTGGGAGGTTGTAAATCCTAGCTACGGGGATCTGCACCACCTATCGTCATTGACTCTACTTCCACTGCGCTACAAGTCGGTAACGAAAAAGATCAAACCTTGTATGCAGTCTCCATAGTGGTCCTGGGCTGGTGCATAGGTCAGGTGCTAGGTCGAAAATTTTTGTTTTCTCGCCGCGTTACCTTACAGCCCCATCTTCTTCGTGTGCTCCCTGGCATCGTCCACGGCCCCGCTGAACCTCTCTGCTTTCTCCCGTACCCTCCCTCGCTCCCGTGATGCATCCGGCCTTCGACGGAGCTGGCTTGCCGCGGCCCTTGGCGGCACCCGAGCCCGTGATCCTCCTTCCCCGCCTTTTAAGTGGCTCCCGCCCTCGCCCCTCCTCACACAGCCACTCCCCTCACTCCCAGCAACCACCCGGACCACCCCTCAAATCATCACCGGAGCTCCTCTTTCGCCCTCCATTGCCTCCACCGGCCGCCGCCTTGGCCATCTAAATTCCAATTCGGCGAAACCGGAGCCCACCTCCCCCTCCTTTCGTCACCTCTGAACCAAGACCCCGGTGAACCTCCTGGCTCTTCCCTCATCCTTGAGTGACCGTGGCCTCGCCCCCACTTGGCCGATGGCCTCTACTGCGGGCATCCGAGCCGACCGTTGCCACACCCTCCCCCACCACCCTTGCTGGCCTGCCTCCCACGATGAGGCGATCCACGGCAGCACCTCCGGCGGTCCAAGTCTCGCGTCTTAGTGCCCATCCAATCTCGAATTGCCCGTGCCCGGTTCCGGCCTCCTCCTGTCTCCAAGTGGCATCGGGGGAAAGAAGAAGGAGGCACGGGAGGACGGAGAGAGAGGCGAGAGGGACCCCACCTAGCAGCGCACAAGGCCCGGCCCCGCCCTGCCAGCGTGTGATAAGGAGGCGTATTCGTCCGAATACTCTCCCCTCCGACGAAAGCGTACTCTGGATCCCTTTGGCCAAAGGAATGCGTGTTTCAGTTCTCTTGAAAGCGTATTCTGACTGTAGTGCGCTTCGTTTTTTTCGTCAGGGGCCAGTTTGTGAGTATTTTATTTGCAGATGGCTCCCTGCAGAAAAACCATCAATCTTTTCACTCCCTACTCCAAATGAGGTGATTCCAAGCCCATTTCTTCGTCTCGTCGAGCCCGTTCCGATGGAATCATTTTCACCATGTGATACATTTCTAAAAAATGACCATTTTGCCCCTGCCTTATTCAGTCCCTCAGAGAGAAAGTTTCTGGCGATTCTTTCCGCGACTTCTCGCACTCTTTCTTCCGGTGATCCATCACCCACAGGCAAGCCACACCCTCCTTTGCATGATTGCAATGCATGCCATGGTTTAAATTATTTAAACTTATTTAAATATTGCATAGCTGTATGTTGTTGTTCAGGCTTTCTCTTGGAGTTGTGTGGATCTTGCTACTCCATGATGTTGATTGGATTCCTAGGACTAATATTTTGCAGATGGTGAGGATGACATGTTGCCATGGATTATTAGTGGCTTTATGATTATTTTCATGATGGTATTTGATGATTATGCTTGGAGTATTACTTTGGATATGATGTCATCATGTTGGTTTTGGGTTAGCTAATCTTGCTTTTGTTATTGGATTAGTAGTCATCATGTTTCTTGGATTCATTATGATCTTAGTGATATGCTACCCACGAGTATATGCTTATGACTTATTATTCTCTGGATTATGTGTTGGATATTGCTATGACTTGGATTACAGGTGGATATATGATATCGGAGTATTCAGTTAAACTTGGGGATAAATTCCGTCTTTCGTTGGTCAGGTGCCAACGAACGCGGCTTTTCCAGTGCGGCCTCAGGGCAGATGGTTAGTGTTGTTGAAAAATCCAGCATCTTTGAGTCCCATTATGAGTGTGGAAATTAGAGACAAATGTGTAAATTTTGAATATTCTGGCTGATATGTCCCTAAACGATAAATATTTAGGATTACCAGCCAATGTGGGACTAGATAAAACTTTGCTTTTAATATTTAATTGATCGTATGTTTATTAAAATTAGTGGTTGGAAGGAAAAACTTCTTTCGGCTCGAGGAAAGAGATTCTTCTCAAAGCAGTTGTTCAAGCCATACCCACCTATGCAATGTCGGTCTTTAAAATTCCTAAAAAATTGCAAAGGAATTATGGACGTGATGGCACACTTTTGGTGGGGAGACGAGGATAACCAGAGGAGGATGCACTGGATGGCTTGGTGGAAAATGTGTGTACCTAAGTACTCAAGTAGGAATGGGCTCCGCGAGATTCATTGTTTCAATTTGGCTTTGCTCACAAAGCACGCTTGGCATCTCCTTGAGAACCCCAGATTCTCTTTGTGCTACCATCCTAGAGTCAAATATAAG